>DWQX01002673.1:0-20738 GCA_018245475.1 Pharmacophagus antenor | reverse complement strand
AAATATATTTATATATAGAATGTTATGTATAGGAATATGTATAAATATTTATTAGATTTCAGTCTTTATATCCTAAGTCAAACAAATTTTCTATAAACTTCCAGCAAGAGTTACTTCATTATATGTTGATTGATATAATACTTAAATGTTATTAACCTTCGTAGATACCGATTATCTAAGCTTACATCTCTTGAAATATTACCGTAACAGTATAGATAGGAAAGAAAAACTCATTCCATCGATTACTTTCACATTTAAGAATTTAATGTTATAGTTTATTTGATTTTTTTTTCAGAATTGATGTATTGTACATTAGTTCAAATAAAACATGTGGCAATAAAATTAGATATAATTAGAAGTAAAAGACTTATATTATGTAGAAAGCCAAAATGTACCAATTCTTGGAAACGGAAATGTTTCTTTGTTACGAAAACGTAATAAAGTGAAAAGTAGCAACGGATGCTTAAGAAATTCGTTACGGTAGCACCTTATTACAGTTTGAATTACGTACATGAATAATATGAATTAAAAAACGTATTTACACTAGGAATTTATATTTTATTTAATCAGGAAAACCGTCCTAATCGAATCGACATAACTATTTAATTAGTACGTTTATATACTTTATCATCACCACTCAGAAACCCATCCATTTTAAATTCATTCTATATACTTGCAAAACTTCATATCCTTGTTACTTAGCACGTCGTGCTCTCTCACGTTGTTTAAAAATATTCTCCCATCTAGGAAATAGCCATTTGAATCTTTTTGTTTTGTAAAAGATCGGTCTAAAATAAAGTAAGACAATGAGCGAAGTTCATTGACCTAACCAAATTCTTTATATTTGTCATTTTTAGCAAATTACTAATACAACACACTTTTTTACAAAATAGTTATCTACCGCATTTCTTACAAAGTAAGATTTAGTAAATTTATACTTTTGATTAATTTTCACTGCTGTGGTTCCTTATGACCAAAAACCAGACCTGCACAATTGACATACCAAATTGATTAATTATAATCTAAACATTGCTTAAAATATACATTCGTTATTATCAAAGCAATGTTTGAAGTATTACTTGTACTTATACCAAAGAACAAATATTAAAAATAAACTTAAATCAAATTTCCTTCTGCGGTGCCCATCTAGTTCAACCGGAAAGCAATTCATAAAACGTCTGAACCTAATGTAGATAAAATGACAAATGATGCTATTAAGTTCTTTGATCGTAGGAAGCTGCAGTCTTTACACAACGCAATCAAGAGATTCAAATTCCTGCTACTTCGCATCGTGGTGGCTATTTATAATTAAGGCCATGCATTATCATTTGAACAAAGGCTTGTGAAATTAATGGTTAAGACTACAAAAAACGGCGCACATTAAAAATGACGCAAAAAAATATATGACGAGACGTTTAAATCTGATGAGATTGGCTTGCTATATTGAAGTGGAATAAAAACATTAATAACAACTAGTATTACGATAATTTTGTTTCTATTACTCCAGTGTTTGACGACAGTTCTCGTATACTCATTTTCACCTCACAAAGCCATTGTATAAATGAATCTTCGTACTCTAGAACCGTAAGTAGAAATTACGTGATAGCATTTGCGCAATGCGGAATGCTGGCAAATGTAACCTATTGATGTAGATAACCAATTATGGAACTGAACAGTTGTGGCTTTAATCCTACTAGACATGCAGAGACAACTTTTTAAATGTAGAAATGTTCTCACATATATGTCAGGAATCCTACGAAATATTACAGGACCCATACCACATACCGTATGCACCAATTGACAAATGAATCTTCTAGCCTTAATATTCTATTCTATTCTAGAGAAATAGATATTGTTTTTACAAGTTTAAACCTATCTCTATGTATATCTTTGTCTATAAAGATTTATCTATCTAGAGCGGTTTTAATAGCAAGCAGTTGTATCCATGACTGTAACTCAAATGATTTTTTTTTAAATATGCGAACATTAACATTTCTTTATTATACTCCGATAGGTGCGTTTTAAAACATAATTATATTCTGGTTATAAATGTTGATACTCTTATCGCTAACACATCTTAAGTATGTCTTATTACTGTATGAATCTGTTCTCTGAATGTATATCATTCGGTCGCCTCGGCCACCGAACATCATAACCAACAACACAATTACACGACGTGATTGATATAACCCGAGCAACAATGCGGTGAAATCGTGCCGCCCCAGACAGCTCTTGAACTTGCCTCGTGTCATCAGCCACGTCATCCGCACATAACTGACGTGTTATATATTACATCGCTCAAAATTTTGGCATATCGTTTTACTGACATCGTCATCTACATTTAATGAATATTATTTCTTAGATATTCAAAATGTTTTTATATGTTTATGATGATTCATTACAGATAATAGATACGTTGACTAACAAGAAAAATAGATCGATTTTTGAAATGTGTGAAAAGTAAAATTTCTATGTAGTACAAATGCACATATTTAAAAACAGTTTCAGTTTAGTAACTTGTTCAAAGCGCACTCTTTAACTTACACCATTAAGCAGTTGGTAGCAACTGGATGTATATAGTCGACGTTCGGGTTAAGTGGCTTTTCCTGGGACAAGCCTATTTCCAGCATTTGACCACGGAAGGCCGATGATGATGATGATGAAATATCAAGTACTAAAATTTTAGACTTTATCAAAATTTAAAATTTTAATACTTGGTATTTCTATTATATTCATTAAGAATGATAATTATCAGAATCTATCCACGCACAACGGTAAACAATTTTTTTTCTATGTTTAATATAAGTTCTTCACATGTAAGGCTTTGCATAGTTTGAATATACTTTAAAGATAATTATTACCATAAATATCAATTGTTCTTGTGAAGCAAACTTTTGCTAAATCTTTCAAGACGAGTCAATAAACCTTCAATGTCTGCAGACGAAACGCTAAATTTCGCTACGTTTATAAGCACTTTTATGCAAATACCTCATCTCGAGTTCGTATTTGTAAAAGGGAAAGTTATGAAGAAAAATATGAAATGATTATGATGTATTATTTATTATATTGTCCTTCAGTTAAATTAAATAACATTCATATAAAGTAGGGGGCTGAGATGGATTCCCAGCAGCACGTCGACCTCGTTGGATCTTTAAACTACATAATAACATATAATTTAATTCGCTCATTGGATAAAGTAATTTTTTATCGAAATTGTTCGAGAAAAGAAAGTATAGCTCTACATATGATTTTTATCAATATTTTGTAACATAAAAGAAAGAACAAACTTAAAAACGAACTGTTCAATATAAGAGATTTACTATATTTTGTAGCAGCGCGTAAGATTATTTCAAATTAAAAATGAAGCGTGTGAGGAAAGTTGAACGAATCTCGAACGAATCAAAAAGGAGGGTAATGTTTCTTGCGTGCCTTTATGTGAATTAATGTACATTTGTTACACTCTAGAAATCAAGCTTGTTATATATTTTCATTTTATTTCAATAATTTAAAGACGTTCTTGACGATTTCGTTTTCATAACGAACTTTAAAAAGAAATGCAAGTGTTGTAGAAGAATTAATAAAAAAAAAATAACACAAAGGAGGATATTAATAAGAATCATAAGAAAGTCAATATAAAAACTAGATTGCTTTATGGTAAACAATAAGTACAGTAATTGAAAACAGGGAAATAAATTTCCGAGTAGTACAGAACTTTTTTTTTAAATTTCTCTAAGTTTTTTTACAGAATAGGTAACAATTAAATTTTCCATAACATAGGTAATTTGTATTCAATTCTATTTTGAATTGAACTAGATTTTACCGGAAGGCGATTATTAAATATTAACAAAACAGTTTTCAATAACTTCTGTTAATCAAGTGTAATCTCTGGACAATCAAAAATATTTACTTTCCTTGTTTACAAGCAATAATTAATTCGTTGGCAATCAGTCAATCATCTCCATTGTTTGACGCGTTACAATGATGGACGTTTATAAAAACCTAAAAAACTTTAATGTAATTCATCTTAGTTAAAGTTTGCTCCGATGCCCAACGGACTTGTATCCGTCTAATCGGAGAGAAAATATCGCTCGAGTTAAATGACATAGCGGAAAATGTTCACAGCCAATTAGTCATGTTGTGACTCCTATTTAACAATCATAAATTTCACACAGTACAAATAGCTGCCTACGTACGTGTATAGCTATCTGAGTCACTAGCTCTGTTATTTAGGTATGCAACGAAATTTAAAAATACGCCGTTTAGACTCGCGAGGGTCGAGGCCGAGCCCGCAATGACGGAGTCAACGCCACTACAACTATTGTGACCATGCCTTTATAACCGATTATAGTAAGGAGGTACTCGATTCTACACTTATATTGTTCATGTATGACGAACGACTTTTCACAAAGCCTTTTATTGGAAACGGTATATAGAGTGAGAAATTAGTTAAAGAATAGAAAAACAGGACGATTTTTCGCTTATTGATTTTTTTATTTGATGAGTAACTCAATCGAGAATGTTCGTAGTTATAATTAAAATCGTTTTTGTAGTTTGTAGATTATCAGCTCCAGTTTCGGTTTGAAATTAAGCATTTTAATTTAATGTTAGATTTATAGAAACTTACGAAACAGCAATAAAATTGATAGAAATAAAGAATGATTAATTATTTCTGATATCTAAAGAGGTTTTTCTCAATGAAATAACTATGAATTTGAAGATACGTTCGTATATTTTAAACAATTAGACACTTGAACGTCATATACCATTGTCTCCGCGTAAATAATAAGTTACATAACGTTAAACAACTGTCACGGTAATGGTCAGGTACTTACAAATTACTACCTGCTTCCAACGTTATGAATGAAAGATTCTTTTTACGTTTCTTTTGATACGTATTCCATAGACTTGAAATAATTTATGAGCTCACGGTGCTATTTTACAATGTTATTTTTTTTTATATCTACGAACTACAGTTGAGAATTTACATTAACGTTACGATCGATGAAATGTTCGGGCGCGTGGGTGCGATGAGCTTGGGATTTAAGGCAAACTATTATTGGACAATAGCGAACTAGAGAAATTAACAGCTACTCGACCAAGTTTGGTGAAGGGAATGATGTTTGGGAGATGCGCGTGGTTCAAACCAGAGAACGGACTACATCCTTATCGGGTTTAAATTCTAGCATGTTTTATTTCGTTTCAATATTAAGGTCATCAAGTCAAGCATACGAATTTTTTATTCATAGTAAATAAAATCGGTTATTATTGCTTTATTGTATGAACGATCTCTACGAAAATATAAAATCGTAATGACATATGCAAGATAAAAGTGGGTATTTACTTTAATATTATGTAAATTCGGTATACACTAAGATTTTTTTTTGTGTACTTCTCCACGTGTATAGGATATTTACTATCCCTAATTTTAACTGTAACAAATCTTACTTTTCAGCATGGGTGCGATGTGCTTACAGAGTAAATTTTATATCTCTCTTTAAAATCTTATCTATACAACTTTATACATAAAGTAAAAACGGCGATGGCAATTTTTACGCTGTGCAGTATAATATAAAATTGATTTCAATCCGTTATTACTTGCCAGACGGGCATGTCAAATAGATTTGTAATTTATTAATGTAACAGTTTTTTGATTGTTGAAATTAAAAGAGTTTTCTAAAACCATTACCTATATAATTACAGATATCTTTCCGCATATTGTACTACAATTGAAAAGATTTGTTAACAGTTGTTTTTTTAAATATATTATAATTTAAACGTAATCATCGATATATTTGTAATTTATACCGGAACATAAAGGTAAAAAACCCAAAAATAATATACCAGGTCTCTAAAATATCACTATTTTGTTTTACTCTTTGCGAAGGCAGCAACATTAAAACGAAAATTATTCATTACCCACGCATTGGTAGTAAACCTTTATTTATCCGCAATGCGATAAAGTAAAAACCGTATTTTTCCCCTAAAAAGTGAATGGCGTGCGGGGGCCATAATTTACTTCTAACCCGAATGTATTTTTTTTTCATTTGACAACATAATATATCCCCTTCAAGTGGTAGCAGTGACAGACCTATTAACTCGAAATAAGAGATTATATTCAGTCTATATAACACAATATATATATATATATATATTACTTCATTTGTAATGTTTTTTTATTACACATAAATCCTACAGCAAATAATAACTCCTGTATACATTACTTTACTACAAGAAGGAAATCGTGACAGTAACTTTTTTGATCAAGATAAACAAAATATATATAGCAATCTACGCGCATCATGTTCATGAATTTGTTATTGATAATTAATAATCTAGTTATAATTATCATACTTAATTATTCATATAAATCTCGCCTATGATTTCTACGTTTTTGTGAGGAGAACGGTGAGTATTTTTTTTTCCAATTTATTAATCATAAATATCGTTTATAGATTTTATACATGTCAGTATAATATCGTTTACTTTGAACGTCAGAAACAAAAAACTGCGTACGTTTACTTAGAAGCTTGGGAATGACTGCTCAAGATAATATTACATGACTCACCAGTTCTGTTATTTCACAAAAATATTCGTTGATGCTATGTTCGTCCAAAACTGTGTAGACATACGCTTTCTTGTAGAGACCGATGTGCAATTCAATAAAAAATTAAGCAATAAATTATGAACTCTATAATCACGATCGTTTAATGGTCTCTTATAAAACTCGTTGACCGTCACCGTGACAAAGTGGTTTACCGCTTGCCTTGTAACACGGTGGTCCCTGGTTCGATTCCTTGATCACATAAGTAGTGGAATCTAACCAGTGGTAGGGATTTTCGAATCCGCCTGACCAGCTAACACACTCAATGTCAAACTGCCCTTATAAAACCATTGTTTTGTTTCTGCAGTCACATCCGAGAGCCAGAGTATTCTAGGCGAGCGTTATTTATTACATACGGCCTCACTGTAACTTCGCATCATGTGAAATAAAAATGAACTATTAATCTGAACCCGATAAAACACACAAAGACACATTGCCTGCTAGACAATTTTTATTTAGAAGATAAAATGTACATGTAGAACTAAATAAAAGTAAATCGATGGTCACAGATAATCGAAAGTTAATTTTAAAGCTTGAATGAGTCAATGTTAGCTATATATGCTAACAGACCGCATAAGTATTCAACTGAGTATATACAAAACATATGTATGCTTTGTTTTATATCATAAGTGTTTGTCACGATCCGACGATTAATTTTAATGAGATGTGAGAAAAACCCTTTTGTTCCTTGAACGTTTCATTAATAACGATAAAATGTTAACCAGTTATTTAATTGCACGTGAAAATTTATTTAACGAGTTTATATTTTAACAATAAATAAAAATATAAATAATGAATTAAAAACTTTTTCTAAAACGGAATACGTTTTATTTATATATAGAAAAAGTGTAATGTTATATAAAACAATTAAGTTATAGTTTTTATAATCATTAAAAATAACTATAAAAACCATATCATAAAGATTTTATGACAATCAGTGTAGCTAAAAACCTATAGATGTACATTTATATGTATACATGATATATCTATAGTACTAACAAACACAAACATGTTTGTTGTTTTTTTTCTCATTTGATTTTTTTTTATATTGTACTAAACTGTCTAAGAGCAATCTATGCTATTCAAACTAAACTATTACAATAATAATAAAAAACACCTGATTGTCCGAAACAGCTCCATCGACACACAAAAATTTCTTTACATTTAAAGAAAGAATAAAATAAAATGTTATATATTGATTCTCACTTATTTTTTTGGTAATATGTAACGCATGGACACCATAGTTAGCAGGAAGTCAGTATTTAGCTTATCTGGAGGGCGCGACAAGTATCTGAAGCTTGTTTACCTGCTTATAACACTTTTGTACGAACATGCCCGCTATTATTGTCGACCTTCTTGGCATTGTAAATTGCACAACACGTAGGCTTTGTGGTGTATTAAGTATTTGAAAAAATGAGGTCGAAACTATGAAATTAAAAAATATACATCATTGCAATTGTTACATTGATAAAAAATGTAATAATACAATGTGATCAAAATAAATCCAAAAATCAAGTTTTTTTTAATAAAAATATTCGTATATTATAGTCCGTTACTATTATTGTTTTAAACTGTGACCTTAGTTGTGTGTACTATGTTGTATGTAACTGTGACCAAACCGCTAACCGTATTTACTAAAGAGCCTCTTAGATTCCTATGAAATATTCAACTAAAACTTGTAAAAGTGATAAAACGTCTATTTATCGGTAAATTATCATGTAGACACGATTAACCTTACCCCCGCTTAACAAAAGAGGATAGATACGAAGTGTTACTCACGTTAAATAAGAAATGAGTATCTTTGAAAGTGAACGTTATCAACAATAGATCCACGGGTTATAGAGGTCTTGACCTTTACTTAACCTTGACAAACAATTGTTTCTATTAACATCTTTCTACTAATAATATGGATAAGTTGCATGGCCTTCTAATTCAAGTAAAACATCTTCGATTACCATAATTATTTTACTTAAATAAACGTATATAAAGAAACGTTTATTTAAGTAGTGCATTTCTTGTAAAGTTTATTTAAAAAGGACTACTATGACTTTATACGCAACATAACCTCATCCATTTATAATAGATAACCAATTACAAATAATAAAAGTAAAAATAAAAAAAAAACAAATTGTTGTTACTTGATTCTGCACTATAATAAAGTCTGTTTTCAAATTTTACTTTACAATACATTAAATATGGTAATAAATGCCTATATACTAAGGAGGCAGGAAACTTTTTGCACCCATCGTATTTCTTTCCTATAGGAAGGTTCTAACACGCTTTATTGTCTCATCTTGTAAAATAAGGACAAAAATTTTAGAACTAGGCGACGATAACAACTTTATTATGGCAGTAAATCATCACCGAAAAAGATTAGTCACACTTCGATCGATCGAGTTTGTTTGTGTGTTTGTGACAGAAAAGGTGATTCTATTTATGGTCACTATTATTTATTGCATGTAAGCATTAATGTTATTGGAATATAATTAGATATTCTAAAACTAATCCTGAAGTATAATTTATCAAAATGCAATTAATATGGATTAATTAAATCATGTTTTAAATCGATTTAATTATTATTAACATATATGTTCCCGCATAATGACAAGTTTTATAAATAATTCATACAGCTTTTACAATGTATTAAAGTTTAAAATTAAAAGTGTACACATTGTGGAGCTAGTGACACACACAATATACTAATCCTTACTTCAAGTCTTATTTTAACAATTAGCGAACATGTTTCTAAAAAATGTAATTATATTAAACCGAGATTTTATTTAAGTATATTTAAAAATCATTTTGTGTATCATGGGTTAATTTATAATATGTTTAAATAAATCACTACGCCACTGTTACTTGCTGTGATCCAATAAATTCGACGTTATTCTGACATAACCATAACAAAAATTAAACTTCTAAAAATAAGTTATTTATTTATCAAGCATATAAGAGTTTTATGAACAATTTTGAAACCACTATACAAAAACAAATCAAAGCCAAAGTCCGACCGGCGTGCGGGGAAAAAACAAAAGACTACTCACTCACAATCGCAAATTCCTTGCACCGATGATTATTCACTAAATTGTCACTAATCCACAGATGTATTGGTAATATTTGCTATTTAGAAAAATATAATTCACAGGCTTGCAATTTGTGGCACGAAACAAAATTCACTTGTTTATTTACGTGCGTAAATATGACAGTTCAATTGAGGTTAGAAATCACGGCGCATGCGTACAAACACGATCGTTTCTTTGGCGGCCAGCGCTACACTAACTCGCAGATCGGTGAACGAGTTTTCGTAAGCCGGCTGATGGCAGTGAATGAGTTTGAATACGTCGAACGAATGGTAAAGGCAATGTGTGTGTGAACAATAAATATGGGTACTAACACATCCTAGTTATGTAATTATATATTATTGTAACATGGTGGTCGAGGTACACCGAAAAATCTATACTGAGACTTTTTGGTTCCACATATCTTACGTGACTACTAGTAACTTTTTTGTAATAAGCCTTAAAGCAATTTTTAAATATCTTAATACAATGTCCATCTGGTTGAGATCAGTGACGATCTTATTTCTTTTTTTAAAACAACGTTTTTTCTAACCCTTTTAACATCGTAGAAAAAGCATAAATCTATAGAATGTTATACTTAATTTTTTTTTTCATATTAAATAGTACAAAACATTTAAATTATAAAGTGTCTTATTTATCAATAAAAAAATTTTGCTGATGTTCTTACCACAAAAATTTATTTTAAATAAAATAAAAACCCTTTTCCGGAGAAATAATCGAATTAGCAACCCGTTTTACTTCATAGGGACAGAACGGGCGTCTGTTTTAAACGCAAACTGTACGAGACATTAATCAAAAATTTATTTTATAACATTTGTAATAGAGATTAATGTCGCTTATCATGTATGCGGTGTCATGTCGTAAAGGTGTGGGGTTGCCTTTTTATTTTCGAACAGGATATCCTGGCCAGGGTGCGCCGGTCGTTTCCGAATGTACGCTTCATTACAGTGTCGGTGCTATAAAAAGTGAGTAGCACGTGTGCAGGCAAGTGTGATTGAACAAATGTTCAAAAGTTGGTTCGATCATAACGAGGTAATGAATAATCTACGAGAAAAAAATTAGGTAATCGCGCATAGACATACAACAACGTTGCAAGCATGCGGAGATGTGCCTACAGAACAAGCTTAAGTGCACTCTCTCATAATTAAGATAATAGGTAAAATAATGGTCTTTGCCATACAATGTAAGAAGGAGATGTGTGTCAGTCGCTCCAAAAATTTTAATTGCGCTTAGACAGTTACGACGCATGTGTAATAAATTTTGGACCCATGCACTGACGAGGCAAAGGCAAGTTTAAATACACCCGTACATAATTAGTTATAGATAATATAGCGTTGTATGCGTTCATAAAAAGGGAATATTCATTATATACATATATTAAGATCATTAAGATGTACCTAGGTAGGAAGTTTTCTAACACGCCATAATTCCATAAAAACTGTCTTCTTCGCTTAAAACAGAATCCAAAAAACCAAAAAAAGATTTTTCCTGTTTTTTCGCCCTGAGATTAGTAATATATTTAATTTGTTATGAACCCAATTTTCTAACATAAGTCGAAATGAAATACAGACGTAGAAAAGAAAACTTCTTTATTATTGTCAGTTAATAAAAACAAAGGTTAATTGTTTTGCAGTGGCATATGACTATTTTCCATAGCTTGTTAGGAGCTTAGCGAAATGAAGTTGTGATCGAAGACTAACCAGCAATGAGTATTGCATGATTATTTTGCAAAAGCGAGTTACACCATCTGCAGTACTTGTTTTCTCATTATTCTAACAGCCGTGACAGTTGATTCTAGTTATATTAAGTTAGATGTTTTTCTATGTTTATTTATTATTGTATTCGCACCTGTTTATTTAGAACACGCAGCTTGCGCTGCTAAGCATACGTTCAATTTGACATGAATAGTATACAAAGTTCATTAGTATAATATATATATATATTGTAATTTCATTCGGTTCATCCATTCTCCTTACTTGGTGTTTATTAATACTAAATTTTTAAAATATTTTTTGTTTCTCAGTCTACGGTAATTTACTCCATGATCGTGTTCTTAAATTTCCTATTTTGCAATTACTGGCATAAAACAGTGTTGCCACATACAATAAAAAAAATTAAAATTGTCGACATATTGGTTTTTATCAGAGGTTTTTCCGTCAAAATGACGGGTTCCGTAAATCGAATGTTAAATGTCATACGCCTAAGACTTAAGGTATTAAAGCACACACTAAATTTTTTACAATAAAATTTTCGTCGATCAATGAGAGTTGTGATTTAAACTCGAAATCTCTTGATGTTTCACTTGAAGTATACCATTATATGTATGTGTATCATGCATTGCGGATTGTTATATTGAAATAATTTGAAGCATTAAATGTGAATATTATTTATAAATATTCACATTTACACATTACGCTATTGCAAGGAAAGGTCATTATATAATTTAGTATAAAAAAAATTCTCGTCTTTAATTAATATCAAAACGAATAGTTTTTTTTTAAATAATTTTACTGTTCATCTGTTACACAAAATGTTACTGTCCAGTTAGAAAAAAAAAACACTGTATAGTTTCTCAACAAATGGCCCTCATCTCTCAAGAGGGTAAACAAAGCATTTCCACGCCCGTTTCAAAAGGTTCTCTTTAAAAAAAAAGCGCTCGAGCTGGTCCACTCGAAACGTAATCATTACTGCAATAATAGGATTTACAAGTTGTTTTCCTTTGTTTTTGCGTAAGTAATGTGATAATTACGCCATTGTTCCAATATTTCCTGAAAAAAAAAATTCACGTTTTAAATACGAGAATGATTAATGAATCAGTTGATTGACCGTTAAATTAGAAAAAAGGAATCATTTGAGAAATTATAATAACGACTAAATGTAGACTAGAAGGCTATACCAAAGGTATTAAGTCCGCGTTCCACTTGACATGTATGAACTTAAAATAATAATAAGTCACATTTTGATCCAAAACGATATTTTACTGCTATTACTTCTGTGATGAGAAAATATACGACGAACAAAAATCAGTATTCATAATTATGTTTTTAGTAAGTTTCAGGAGATAATGTGGTTATGATTTGTGTGATATATAAAACCGAAAATGTTAATTATCTATTATATATAAGATGACTTTTAACTTTTGATCAACGATATCGTTGAAAAATAGCGTGTGAAAAATGGCCATGAAATTACATTTAGTATTTATTTCCTGCCATTACATAACACTATAAAACTTTCACGGATAACAATAAACAAATTAATATATGCCCATAAAAACCTTTTAAATTATTTCAGTATCAGGATATTCTGAAAATAAAAAAAAATATTTATAGCATGTACAACTTTGGAGTGGAGTCATTCTTTGTGCTAAAAACCTTTTTCTGTGATGGCCAGTAGGCCAATACTTTAATAACCGACGAATGATTGTAAATATAATAACATTCATAAAAAAATTTAATTTATTACTAGAGGAAGTTTTTAAAAAATTATCTCTTATATAGCAGTACAGTTTGTATTTTACTATGAACTTGTCTTCATCTTAATCCTTTTGGCCTCCGATAAGGTAAGTCTCATTATTTCTCTTATCGTATTAAATTTTTTTAATGTTTTAAAAAAATTATTTACAATTACTTAAAGCCCGTTATAATTTCAGTTATAACTTGGTAATATTTTTGTAGTTATATCAATCCTATTACATTGGCGATAAAGATAGTCTTTAATATTTATTCTAAAAACCAAACTATCTTGAAAACATCTGGAGTTTTTTGTACAAAACAGCTGAGAACCCTTCAAATGGCAGCTTTTTTATTATTTATAATTGTATCAGACTTTACAGCATAGTTGGAACAATCGTTTATGCTATGTATTTTAAAATTGGAATGGATTATTTACCTACTAGTAACTATTCAGTTAAGTTAATATATCTAAAAGTGAATATTATACACTAATTTTACTCTACATGCAGAAAATCCTAGTTCAGGAGACAAGAAGTCAATGATTTGCAAATATAATGCTTGTCTATAATAAATAATATTTACTATTTATTTATTTAATGTGGTAGTTTGTAATACTTCATTAAAATAATACTAATAAACGGCCAAGTGCGTGCCAAACCCGCATCCAAAATGGTTATAAACGCCCATAAATTTACGGTTCTTGTGTTTTTTGATTTTGTTATTTTTTTCGTTGTAGTGTCAATAGATATATATGTAATCTGTGAAAAGTTCTTTCTTCCTAGTCTTATTACAATTCATGAGACAGAGCCCGTTGACAGACATATATACAGTTAGACAAACGGTAGTGTCCCATTAATGGGGTTCCGATTGTAACTCTTTTAGGTACATAACCTCAAAAACTAAGTTCCTGTAAGACTAATCTAACGTATAAACGAGTCATATTATCGATGTCCCCATTGTTATCTTACTAAAAAAAATCGAATCGTTTATCTGTTTTGTAGTTTTCTTAAATTTCTTGAATGATCTCTGTGTGTGCTATTTAATTGAAACAGATGTTGTCACTTCTTGCCATAGACTCTCAAATAGACATATAGGTTGCAGTTTTGTTTAAAACTTACAGCGTGTAAACTTGAATTAAAATTGAAGAAGTATCACGTTTACCAGCAACAGTTGTATAAATATTAGAAATACAAAGTTCCGAGTTCGATTCCCGGGCCACAGGAGTAGTGGAATCTGGATGGTGGTAGAGTTTTCCAAACCCGTCTGGCTAGCTACACTCCCATCCCTCCCCCATGCCAATCTGCCGATATAACAGCATTTGCTGTGTTCCGTCAGTCATACATGTCAGCAGCCAGATGTATTCTGGGCGAACACGCTTTACCATCTACGGCATCATTGTCACTTATGCCAGGTGAAATCGAGGCCAAGTGTTAGCCCACAACCGATAGAAGAATACTTTTATTGTTTTTAAATTGTTTTGGGAACCACAATCCTTTCCGTAAATATTTTATAGTTCGATCCATGGAGATAATTTAGCAAGAGGATAATTACATTTGTACTTATACTATTTAGATACGAAATCTCCTATTGGATTTAGATCCGGAAGTCGTTAAATAAATTGCGGCCGCCGAGCGGAGACATGCCTGTTTATATCTCGGCTAAAATAAATCCCTTGTGCTTCCTTCTTCGTCTGTCGCAGTTATATCCTAAATTTATCTCAGCTTCTGCTACCATATTTATTGCATTTTTAAAAATTATCGATTTTTTTTATTATAATTCTCAATCGTAATGATTGACTGGCCATACTTGTATCATGTTTACCGCAAAAATCATTCTCATTGTAATTGTTTATGAATGCGGAAATAACAGTGTGTATAGAACATTAAAAAAAATGCCCGAGCCGCAATTTTTTTTTAGTAGATGAAGACAAATGACCGGTTCTATATCATCATTAACCAAAAAGTAAATGAACTTTCCAAGGCTGGAACGCGTGACGTTCGGCGCAAATTACTTGAATAGGTAATTTCAAACACTGTGTACAACGGTCTGTTGACCCGTTGGTTTTTTTTTAAATAGAAAAATGTAGCGATATGTACAATGAAATAATTTCTTAACCACTTCTAGACAACAAGTTTTTTCAGAAATTCTGTGAAAATATTTTTTTTATATAAAACCAACACGTGCTGTCTTATAAAACATTTTGTCACTCCGTTTTCATTAATGTCATTTAGTCTTTGCTGCTATAAGTGACTTAAATATTAATTGCTAAATTAACTCATTCTTGACCGGTTGCACATCGTGTGTGCAAAATTTGTCCGAAAAACAATTTATCTTAGTTGTCCTTCAAAATCATTTTAAATAATTTCGCTACGCAGCAATTTTATAAAAGTTAAATACGATTCTATCTAATTTTGTTCACCATAATTAACAAAAAGCTAAACTAAGCGATGATTGACCCTTTCTGAATTTCATGCACCACTTTATGCCTAAGTGAAACTTAATACAAAATCGATATACCCAATCTAAGCCAGACTTCGTGGAGTGTTTCAGTGGCGTGGGGTAGGAAAGCTGCTCTAAATGCATTTCGATTCAACGCTTATGTTATTTCCTATGTCTCACTTAGTTACTCTGGTCCTGTAGCAAAAGATAAACCCAATATGTGCAAGGAGTTTAAACATATTATTTATAATATAATCTGAAATCATTTAATTTTTATAACATTCCCGATATTTATTTCCGTTATAGACAATGTTTCAAGAATCGTATTTCTTTAAAAAATACAACTAAAGATATTTAAAAAACGTGAAAAAAAAAGTTGAATTAGTTATTATAAACTCTTCCGATATTTACATTTCATTACAATTGATAGATAAAAAGAATATTATTAAACAATTCTTAAAAGTATATCTTCAAAAACAGAAAATTTTGTGAAACTATTTCAATCAAACATTTTAATGAAATTAAAAATTACAGTGTCCTTTTCATATGTATGATCTCGTAATTAATCACGTAAAGATGCTGGCTACTTTTTGGTAATCGACCATAGATTATCATGATTAAAAAACAGAAGCTGTCGTTCTTATTATTAAATATTTAAGGTTATGGCGGAACTAAAAAAGAACAAGAACTATGCTTTACAGTCCAAGGAAGACGGCATATTTTGTTTCTTCTTTTTTTTCGTAGTCTAAGAAACGTCGGAAGAGCTATTTATAAAGTTTAAATTTAATCTTTTCAACAAGTTTAAACGAACCATTGGAATTAGGAACGATGTAGCCGATAAAATACCAATTCAAATGTTGTAAGCTATCTTATTTAGTTAAATCTGTTACTTTGGATTTTGTCTGGGTTAGTGTTTATTAGATTTTATTTCATTGCAAAGATTTTTGAGTAGCTTTAAATCCATGCTTCATTTTCATATATGACCATTAAAAATGCTTTTTTTTTAATTCATAGGTTTTCTGGTCGTCGGTTGACTTTTAATTCTAAGCATTCAATGTCACGAGTAAGTAAAACCATTAATACCTGGTCGCTCTCCATCAACTCTCGGTCTCTTTTATTGAATAAATTCCTTTGAAGACGAGGGATGGCCGAGATTCCATAGAAATTGCAGATGTATTAGGGTAGGTACAGGTATGGACAAAGGTTAAAGCGGGATCGAAGCAATATCTCTGATGTATATATGAGTAGCGCGAAAACTTACAGAAAATTTCATAATCTGTCTGTAAAATGCGTTAATATAATTCCTTTTTTAGATACGGGTTAAACTTTGGGATTCTCTTGAGTTTATGTTTTGTCAATATTCTGATAGCGGTGAGTGGAGAGGGACATTCTCTGCTGAAAGACAAAGAACAAATGAGTTTGTTGTTTGTGACTGTACTTACAATTTAAAAATAAATTAAAAATGAACTAGAATTTCCAATCATTATTATTTCCTGAATATTCTGGAGAAAATAATATTTTTTTTATTATGATAAAATATACTTCACTGAAACCTTAGTCCTTACTAAATAAATTTTCTGTGAACCATATCTCTTGTTAATCCATTTTTGCCGTAATGCCGTTGGTTAAAAAAATATTATTTCGTGCAAACTGTTTCCTCATGGCATATAAATACTTTTAAACTAATTATAATTTCACCACTATATTTGCGTAGATAAGTTGGGTATTATGTGCACTCCTAAAGGACAAAGACATTTTAATAATATATTACCATTTACCCTACTGTGTCACCGTACAATTTGACAAAAGTCGTGGCATAATAAAAGTTAGGAGGGAGCCAGGGAACGTTTGTATGTAATTATTTTTGTGATTTCAACTCTACCTTTTCGGGGAATGTACATACGTAGAAAAAGGTTGCGAAATAGCACATGTTTGCTTATCCGAAATGGGTTAGACAAAGATGGCTATAGCTGTTTTCTCTCTTTTGATTTACAATGCAATGAGCATTACATGCAAAATTTATACAAACAATAAATGTCGTTACATGTGAACTATTAAGTATTGTTTAAAATTATTAGCGATTGACTATTGTTCAACAAAAAGACTAACTTCTCTGAGATTCTTGTCAGTTCTTCTTAGTGGAGAGCGCGTTGCGAACTGACAGTAATTAAAATATGACCATTAAAATAATTGTGCATATCCTATTTAATAAAGTTAATTTAATTTCTAATTTTGTGTCTGACTTCAATGAAAGATTCATAACTTTTAGTTCACTATATATATTCTAAAAACATAAATACTTCAAAGGATTCGGACACACTTTTTTTTTAATTATTAATTGTATTTACTATTGATCTCATTTCATGTTTGTCTATTTAAATTTTTTCTCGTAGTCCTTATGAACACGATAACAACTCGGTGCCCATCGAACAGATACCATGTAAATGAAAGCGTGCATGTTGACTCTTTAGATTAGAAAATAGTTCAGATTACTCCGCGTTTCATAAGAGTTCGTTTAAACTTTCGATTAAATAAATATACAGAGTTTATTAGTTACGTTCCGTTTCTATTGTATTAACCAACTAGCACTTATTGTTACGTGTACATAAAATATTATATTTATGTTCAGTAGATTGGAATTACTGTTTGAGCCTATGTATTTACTTAAATTATTGCTGAAAAGAAATCAAACCAAAAAATTATCAAAACATAAAAAATTACTTTATCAATTTATATTTAACAGGGATTTAAAAATCGAATGTTACGGAAACGGTCCTACTGGAACAATTTTCTTTCATTCCATTCAAGACGTATAATTTAGCAATTTGCTATGAAATAGATATATATATATAATAACCTAGATTTCTACTTCAGTGGAAAGGAAACAACAGTACATTTTCGATTCTTATCAAACAATTAACAGAATGGTAGTTGACAGAAATATAGTTATATTATAGAGACCTTGGATATGTCCTTTAATTTATAAAATGTCTTCGGGAGCGGAAGCCGCCCATTAGAAAGATTTAGGGCACGAGAGATGTGGCCCACATAGCAGTACATCCACCCGCGTATGTGGAATTTATATCGCTTTCAAAGTACCATTATTCTACATACCTAACACATTAAAACCGCTTTTATACGAACGTATAATTTCAGAGTTAACCATTCCATTGTGCTTTTTAATGTCGCACTTAAAAGACTAAACTGTTTGAACCGAAGATAATTTCTCGTCGTAACGAAGTTTTCGACGATTTAATTATTATACTGTTTAAATGAATGATAGTTATGTGTGCCTTTGACTTTAAATAATTCTGAAAATAAAACTTTAAATGTATTTTAAAGATTCAGTTAAAAAAATATCTAGTGATATAATCGTTACAAAACTATTTAATACTTAATATAAATGTTAGAGATAACTCACATATAATCTTAATTCGTTTCTTAATTAAATTTACTAATAATTATTCACTACATTGGGTCGTAAAAAGTGTTTCGTTAGATTTCTCACGACTCAAGACGTTTTGTCGCCAACCACGGACGTCTCCGATATATCTGATACAATTTGGGACAAAGGAATTTGAAGTAAACCAACTGTATACATCAAATATTAGTTAAACAATATCTAGATAAACTAAATTGACCATCTAAGTCTCGGTAACTGTTCTCAAACCAAAATTGTACAAATATTTTTTTTTCCTTTTGTTCTATCATTGCTATCATAATTTTGTATAAATCGTTGCAATAAATACGTAGCTACGATAGCTCACAAGAGGCCCACTTCATAATGAGTGATATACCTGTACGTATCAATAAGTACTTGGTAGAAAGTTTACACAGAATCGTATTTTTTTATCGATAATGAACTAATGCTTGAAATCATCAATTTCTCAGATAATTGACTGGAACATCTTAAATGGTGAAATGTGCTCTATCAGAATACCCTGGCTCTGACGTAAAACAGCAATGTTGTTATAGCGACAAGATCACATTAAGAGTGACTGTTAGTTCAATAGGCTAGAAAAACTCTACCACCAACCAGATTCTACCACTGGTCCCGTAATCTAGGCTTCGGTCTTACAAGGCAAACAGTAAACCCCCGCACCACGCCTTGTAATATAAAATGTTTCATTACCACAGCAATTTTGCTAGCTCCAAAACTCTTGAAACTGGAATACAGTAGCCAAAATACCAATATCACCAATAAATAAGTATAATAACATTTGACATAAAGCACTACACGTGATGTCCACGAATCGGTAAAATCTATTGCTACACTAATCAAACGACAACAGCGTACTGCCTTGTAATCTGAGTAAGCAGCGGTGACAAACGCGTCTAACGTTTGACATCTGCGTACGATTCTTTGTTTGTTTATTGTAAATTTTGTGGATTTTAAACTTAGTTATTATTTAAGATTTTGTTATTTTAAATTTTATTTTCAAAATTTTCAAACGAATAATTGCAGCACGTGGAATGAATCGGAATTAACAATTAGCTAGATGAGCACTGTATCAACACATTTTAAAAAAGATTTTATAAATATTAAATGTGTCAAGCAAGCTTGTTAGCAAGGCAGGCGTGTTCAAAAAATCCTGCCCACCAAAATTCACTATTCAGGTGGCCCTGGAATTAAACAAAGTTCCCTTTTGCAATGCGAGCAGTTATTACATACGATACAGATGCAGTTAAACCAATTATATCAACTAAATACGAAAGGCTAAAATATTACTTCAGATTAGTCTACTAGTTGCACTAGTTCAATTTATAATTTACAATGGATATAAAAAAATTATTACAATAAACCTGTGTACAATGTGTGTTAATATACGTGGATGTGTATATGTTTGTGTGTGTGCATGCTTGAGTGTATTCTTGTCCATAAAGCTAATAATATATGAAAAATGTACTCAAAGAAAAACCCTTCGGCACGGAATGATTTCCGCGTTCCTTCCTACACAACTTTTATAACACGAAATTATTTCAACAGAACTAAAAAAGTTTGGTATACATTTGGTTAATGCGTTTGAGCAATAACGATTTCTCTACATAAAATACTTAAATTTTTTAATTGGTCAATTATTTTTATCTTATTTGATTTCTTAATTATTTGTATAAAGAAAGATACCATTTGCCTAAATAATATATATATATATTATTTACTAT
>DWQX01002672.1:0-20739 GCA_018245475.1 Pharmacophagus antenor | reverse complement strand
ACGTCCATTATGGATAAACGGAATCGCACTCTAGAAAAAAAAGTGGTAAAACTATTGTAACAGTTTATGTCACTAAATGAAAAACCAGAAATGTTGTGTTGGAAAATAGAAAATTTGCGAATACACAAAACTGTCTACATGTAGATATATATAGCCGCTGTTACAAAGGGTCAGGTATATTGTGTTCATTAAGTCTAGTTTGAGGCGTCCTTGGGAAACGCCGCATAGCGTAGTC
The DNA here is from genome assembly GCA_018245475.1 of Pharmacophagus antenor. Taxonomy (NCBI): domain Eukaryota; kingdom Metazoa; phylum Arthropoda; class Insecta; order Lepidoptera; family Papilionidae; genus Pharmacophagus; species Pharmacophagus antenor. The sequence goes on along the minus strand of DWQX01002672.1, from coordinate 20,504 downwards.
CCCCGCCCATTGCGACCTACGGTTGTCTGTGCTCATGCCCTATCATTCAGTAGCTTTTTGTTCCCTGGCAATTTAAAATCGAAAGGTTAAATTTAATATGTACTTGTGCTTAACAGAAATTCCATAATTCTATCAGATATACACCGCAAGTCCTATTAATAAAGTTTTCAATAAGTTATAAAATTATTTATATTTATTTCTTTCGAAATAATACGACAAAATTTAGATAGTTGCAAGTTTTTTTCTTTAACTGCGTATATCAGGGTGGAATTTAATCTTATATTAAGACATTAACAATCAATAAAAAAGTAACGTAAATAAAATAGATTATGAAAGACACATACCCATATCTGAATAAAAATTATTCATGTTTATTAGAAGTAACATGTACATCTGAAACAAAACTATAAAATACGCGGAATGTAATATCCTTTTATCCATTTAGATTCGTGTGGTATGTAATAATGAAATTATGTGGTACGACCTCGCAATATGTCCGCCGTGTGTTTATTACTGATTTTATTATTTTGAATTGTCGTAACTATTTTTATTTGTACAAGTTACACGAAAGAGGAACATTTTTTAAAAGTGTATTTAGAAGAACACTTTTATGAAGCAAATCTGAGGTTGACACATTCGACGGACTTTTGAAATCTTCCTTGGCGTAGTGGTTTAAGCATCATGTGTAAAGAGGAGTCTAAAGAGTGGAAGTTTTTTTTTAACCCGCGTAGGTACCTACCACTCCGAATATCAACCTGTCGCCATGATAGCATTGCTGTGTTCCGGCAGTCAAACATATGAGTGCTAGAAGTATCGAAGATCGATCGTTTCGATCTGCAGGGCACGTAAAAATATTAAAATGATAGTGAATATAAGAAATAAAAGATTGTCCTCGGGGTGCTGATATTCCAATACACAGGGACTTGAATTTGTCCAATTGGATATTTAAATATATTTCAAAAGTCACTAACAAGCATGAACTTTGGTTCTCTTTGTGACCGGTGCCTATAAATTCTACAACACAATTTGTAGTAACCACATCATACTTCGTTTAAGGTCAACAAGATGTTTATAGGCCTTAGTTATGTATGAAGTTAACATTACTTTGTCAAACTCAAACTTAAAATTTCTTTACTAAATATGATCTTTGCAGTCATTTTTAGTCGTCAAAGTTTAATTACTAATCTCCTCCGAGCAGATTTGACAAGAAACTTTGATGGTTTGTATTTTTTAGTCCTTTTCGATCGATCTTACAATTCGAGAAATACTTAACACACTATATAAGAACAGCAAATCGTTTTCGAACACTTTCATCTTTTGAATAGTCATCTAATCAATGTTACGCTTTTTTGCAAAATTCACACAAAACATTTACATATAAACTAAATTACGTTATCTGGGTGTAATACTAAACTAGCTATTTCATTTCTAATGTATTTTACATCTATAGGACAGAAATGCCATAAGGAAAATTTTAAAAAATCGTGTCTGTCTGTTCTTATAATATCTGAAATGACTGAACTGATTTGAATAGGGATTTCACTAATAGATAGTCGTTAACATGGCGATAAAATTGGACTACTTTTAATTATAAAACTTATTAGTAATCTTCGAAATTAAAACCAATCGAATTGCTAACAAAATCTGATTTAATGATAAGTTTTACTGGTAAGTCTTTGGATACGTGGGAAATAATTTTGTTTTACTGAAAGACAACATAACATTGGCGTCTCGAGACAAGAGATGTCGAGTCTCATTAACCTAGATATATCACTTCTTGGAAATGGGTGCTTCGGTGATAACTACCTAGGAAGTCACCAACAAATATTTTATTTTTTTCTCTTTCTTAAATTATATACCACTAAAATTATTTTATATTAGTTGAACTACATAAATTAACAGACGAACTAATTTAATTAAAAAAGAAATAAATATTTGTGAATCTCGATATAAATAAGTACTTTATAACAACGCTAGTTAAGTACGTGGAAATTATTTTTAAACAAATTATGTTACTAATATAAAAATTGGTCATTAAAACTAAATAATCTAAATAAAACTGCCTTTTTAATTGTTTATATGACACATAGTTAAAAAAAAGTGTTTATACATTTTTTGGTTCGAAAACAAATGTTTTGTTTTCTTATAGTATGCTACATAGATTAATTATGACGAAGTTAAGTAGACGTATAATAACAACGAAGTTTTCCAGTTAAACTACTAACAACTACCGTTTTATACTTTAAATGGTACATGCTCGAGATAAAGAATTTTAAATAGTTATTGTCTCGTCATCGTCTCTATAATAATAATAATAATAAGAAAACGTGTGATAATTAAATTTAAAACTTCTTAATCTGTTTCACCTAAGATCCATTTATGAGGTGACACACATTACGTTTTTAAGTAGAGGAGAAAGTTATTGACTTAGGTGTTGTTTACGCGAGGTTTCCTTATTTGGGGACATTAGATCATACTGTGTTGCGTAATGAAAATTCGGGTACCGTTAACAAAATAAACTAAACAGTATTCTTAATTAATTTATTTTATAACGTATTAATTTCGTTATTCAACTGCAAATATAACAAATCATTACACACATATTTAAAGGTCTTTGATTATATTGTTATTATATGTAAGGCGTATTACTTTCCCAACAATAGGATTTAATTCCGAACCGATCTTAAATTGTTTTATGTCGTTAATTGAATGCTTCGCGACATTAAAATTATCACCCAAATTAAAAAAAAGGTTTGACAATCAGATATTTTGTAGTCATTTTCAAGTTTTCTTATCGACTATTATAATCTCTATTTTTATAGTCTCAAACTATTCACAAACTAAATATTTGTCTTCCATATTCAACGTAAAAAGTTATTATTCTCAGTATAAATGCATTCAACGTTTTTGTAATTCATCACGTTTGGAATAAATAGTGCAATTGGTATGAAATATGAGCATAGTGTGACATGTTTTAGTTAGAAAACCTGTAAATAGTGTCGGTTGACATATATCCTGAATGTAGCTCAGCGTGAAGTGGCTCCCCCTTCCGAAATTAGTCCAAGGCCGTCTATGAAAAAGGCGTGCGTTTCTGCCAACGCTACATATACACCGGGCTCGGGGACCAACATAAATTCGATTATATGCTTTTTCGTCATTGTGAAACGATCGAAGCGTGTAGAGTGGGACAAACGTATAGGACTAGAGGGAGAGAACGGATTATGGGACGGCGCGCATGCGTAGGCACGTGTCGCCGAATGTGCATGGATTTACACGGTAAGGGTTTTCTCAGATATATCTTAAGACAAACATAATTTTCCTAGATATTTATTCCAAATTTTAATTAAAAATGTTTGTTAAAAACCGTTTTTTATTGGAAATGTTCTAGTGAGTATTGATACATACTGACTAATGTTGGCAATTTATTTTCGTATGTAAGCAGTTTAAAGCTGTCCTGCGCCGTACGGTTTTATATACCTTCAAAAGCCGTTTAGTAAAATACAATATTTGTGTTTGTTCTTTATCAGTAAGTTATATCAATATTTTGAGAAATATTAAATTTTGATAAACAATTTTTTTTCTTCCAATGCATAATAATATACAATTGTATGTTTTTACAAACATTAAAAAAGAATATATTATAAGTTATTGTGACAGTCTTAAGAAAAATCTTCGGACTAATTCACGGAAGTGTGTTACGTCGGGCCTACGTTGTGCGACGGCGTAGCGCTACGCTTTCGTAGGCTTTGCAGTGGCTACGACGGCTACCCGCCGCCTCACCGGTCCGCGTTCTCAAAATATAGGACACCGTGTCAATGTGTCTCTAGCGCGCACAGACTCTCCAAACACAACAACAAATAACACACTGTACTGTGACGTGGTTTGCTAGATAGAAAACGCAAGGACGATGTGAGAACAAGCTGTGCCCGGAACCGAACGATCACTGCCACAAGAATTTCCGGCTAAACGAAACGCACAAAGAATCGACGTTACGATATCAAAAAACCATTTTTGGTAGGATGTTGACCCCTGACCTAGTTTCGATGCATCTGCGCGTTGCAGACCTGCAGTGGCCAGCCTAAACAAATGATATACGGAACTGAAGGACGGTAACCAGCGGAGTGTGTTCAATGGATTATACCCTAAGCCCTAAGGAGTGTGATACCCGTGTTCATTAGTTTGTAAAAGATATCCTGCGAATATTTATCTTTATATTAGCGCTTCTTTTGTGCGATATTTTTTATTTGAACTGACTGAGATTGATAAGTCTGATCGTTTCGAGTGTCTTCGCAACGGAAAGTATGATATAGTGCTGTGCGTCGGCATCGATATTGTGTGCGCGTATTTATAAGTCTGATACGAAAAGAGAACAATATGGCAGGCAACCGAGACAATACGCTTGAGGGGCACCTGACGCACGTGATACAGCATCACATGTCGCAACCTGGCACCGAGGCTCAGGTGAGCGTGCACCAGCTGCAGAGTCCTTCGGGCAGTGGGAAGCGGCACCAGATAATTATCGACATAAAACAAGATATAGACATCGATGAAATGTCAACACGTTCGCTAGCTGAGAGCGTGATGGAAACACTGGGGGCGCGGTCCGCGGCGGTTTATATCGATAATACGCATGTGGCCGGCGAGAACTCTGATATGGAGTCACTTACGACGGTGAACGTGATCGTCGCGAACGACTTGAGCCAGACGGCGCCGAGCCCTGTAGTGGAGGAATCGGAAGTGGGCGATGCTAGTCAGGAAGCGGCAGAGAGTTCCGGAATTCTGCCCGGCAATAGGATCGCCGTCGACAGGATCGTGGAGATGTCCAATGCGGCGAACACTAACAGTGAAACATCCACATCGAGCACGGCCTCGGTAACAACGGTGGCCACTACTACAGCGTCAGGTAACATAATAGTGTACTTATTCTTTACATATCAAATTGGTAAACGTATTCCTTTATCTTTCATTGTGCGAATAGAGGAACTATTCCAAGTTTGCTGATGTAGGGGGTAAGAAGATGTACGGATCTTCAATCATGAATAGGTTTCTTCTAGACTCTGAATAAATCTTCATTTACCATCAGGAGGTCAGGCGCTGGTTGAATAATTAAAAAAAAAATAGTTTGACTTCTTCATCGTATATAATTGAATGGCGTATTTATAGGGCATCCCTAACGAACTTAAATATAGATCAATATAGTAAAAGTTATAAAACAGTGTGATATTTTATCTCTTTTTGATATCGATGTCATAGCTCCGAATAAGATTAATTCTTTTAGGTGACATTAATACTTTAATACACTAAGCTGGGATTATTTGGCTTGTGTGGCAGTAATGATACTGCATACAAAACAACAAAAGATGAAACTAGAAAACTATAAGATTATTTTGATTTCTGATGATGAAGTTTTTTGAAAGCCAAATACAACCTCAGCGTTTTTTTTTTGCTATCTACTAGTGTGCAGACATGATTGTGTTTCGGTTTGATAGTTTCTATACGTAGTAAAATTACGGGAATGCCGATAGATACTATTTTCTTGTAAGGATGCATATGGTGCTGTGTAAATAGCTAACGCTTCATTGTTTTGGGGTATATCACTAACAATAAAGTTACTTTTCTATTTGTCTCGTTATAGCATTAAAAATATTATAATTGCGGAAATGTGTATGTAGTATCTGCTATTAATATGTTTAGTTAAAATAAAATCTTTTACAGAAAAACATTATTAAAAAGGCAAATTTACTAATTAAAAAATTTATAAAATTTACATTTTTTTAATTATTCAAATTTACTAGTTTACTCTATATAAATAATTCAAAATCCTTTTTATTATTAACAAGTAAAATGGGCCAAATGGATTACGTAGTTTAAAGCTAATGGACCTATAAATAACTAGACTGCGACGCAAAAGGTTATTTTGGTTTTAGGTTGCACTTAAATCGTTAGCTAATGGTAACTTTTGAAAGGAAAAGAAAACAATATGAAACGTACAGGAATATTTATGTAACTTAGGAACTAATGTACGGTTGAAAGCGTCGCTTCTATTTAGGAAACGTACATTTTAAATGCCATTTCTTAGAATAGTTTTATAATTGGTTAAAATTTAATTAAAAGAGTTAATAAGAAATTCTATAAAATCAATGTGCATTTGATATTTAAATATTTTCTTTATGAAAATATTATCTTTTTTATTACAACGATAAGCAGTGCTGTTGATGTTTAAAATTTTATCAGCGCAGAACAAATTTTGTCGTAAGAGGTGTCTATAGAAAGTATATTATTAAGCACCTTATCAAGATGTATTAACTCTGCAACTTAACTATACTTTTACAATTTTTAAAGTTAACCTAAATATCAACATACAGTTTAAATCGTTGTCCCTAGTACCATAATATTTCGAGGCTGTTGTAAAGTGTAGATATCCTCTAACAGATTTTATAAAATATCTCCTCTGAGCTAATTTATTCTCTGAGACGATGGCTTCTAAAATTGGCACACATAATGGAGGGGGATTAATTAACAATATTATATAAAAATACCTACAATCTCCAAGAAAATGGACGAGGAACGCTTAAACACAGATTAAAATTTATCCTCGATTAAGAGATAGGGTCTTAGTTTTCTTCTAATTGAATGATTGGTGTACAGCTGTTATTTTATTTAAATCACAAAATAATTAAACGTTAAATCAAATAGATTTCGAACAATAAATAGCCTAAAACTACTTAAAAACGTTTCCACTTCGTTTTGTCTGAATTCTGTCTTGATACGATGACAATTTTGACTTGATGGGCGAACAAAACAAAAGTATTTTTCTCTTACACCTTTATACATTTGTATCTACGACTCTCCATGGCACGCTGACTTACTGCTTGCCTTGTAATGCGAAGGCCCAGGATTCTGTTTCCGACCACAGGTGTATTGTAGTCTGGATGGTGGGAGGGCGTTTCAAATACCGCATGGCTAGCTACTACCCCCAATATCAATCAACCGCCAAAACATCATTGATGTGTTTTGTTAGTCATACATATGAGAACCAGAAATATTTTGAACAAACACGCTTCACCGTCTTCGGTTTCATTGTCATTTTATAGAAGAAATCGAGTTCCAGTTTCAGCACATAACCGTAATAAAATATATTAAAGAATGTTGAAGTAAAATATCTTATAAGAAAACATGTTTATTCTTAGCGATCAGTAGTAAGCGACCTGTATACTATGTTGAATAATTGACTTAATACAATCGATCGTTTTAGTTTAGTAACATGCTCGCGAGGCGCTGGATACGTCGACTAACCTAGTTCGTTTCTGTATACGTAGACTTAGGATGAGATATATTTTCATTAACAATTCATGTGAGGTAAGTGAACCTTTAAAAGTAAATAAACCTTTAGGTAGATTGGCAGGGAATACTATTTGCCTTTAAGCCCACCATTTGTAGAAGAGTTTGTGCATTAAACTTTTAATAAATAAATACCGAATAATCTTTATTCTATTGTATATGTTATTGTTTGCATCAGTGATGACAAATAATAGTTTAAGCTCCTGAAGCTAGTAGTCATTGGTAAATCAAACTCACTGTTAGATTTACTAATCAGTTTATGTTTTAGAAACCAATATAATAATCATAATAATAAGGAAGGCATGAAAGTTTGATTGTTTCACTAGCGCAGTGTCAAGCGCTCGCCTTGAAACAAAGATCCACGGACAAAAGAACAAAGGTCCACGAGCAGGAGAACTACCCTCCAAATTACGAACAAAAACTGGACTTCGAGGTTTTATTCTTAATTTATACGGTTTGTTTTTTTGAATAGCACGGCCTAATTGTCACTTAACATCATGTAAAATTTAGGTTAGAAACATAACGAAAAAAAAACACATCATTGGTTAAAAAAAAACAGGTATCATTTAAAAATAAACATCTTTCTCTTCCGCGAAAATGTAAACAATAATAACTACATTGAAAATCACACAATTTTTTTATATTACATTAATTCGAGTGATAACGGGCACTTGATAATTACAATTTTTTTAAATCATGTTAAAAGACATATAATAAGCAGCTAATGGTTCATTGCAAATTAATTTTGTTATTCCTCAAATAAGGATCAGACATGAATAACATGCCACAGGGCCTCTGTCTATAGCTGTATTTAGTGCGACAGCCGACATTTGAATCTACAACTGAATGCTATCTCAATACAAACGGGTCCGTATCACTGCACAACGCTATCTGGCGAATGCTATGTTATATACATATGTTGAATTTATTGTACTAAGGTTGCATTCACATCATGGATATATACTGTGAAATAATTTTGACTTAGTAATAATAATAATATATTACCCATTGTCCCTAAGTCACTCCACACATTAATTAAAGAACTTGACTTGAATAAAAACTTATATAGCCCACTGCAAAAATCAGCCACCATCGCCATAGTCCGGCGATTCCTCACATCCACCACTCTGCACCGGCTACATTGTGAAATGAACCAAACCACTTGGCATAAGCTCGTGCTAGGTCCACATTAACCAGCTTTGGCTGTGAAATGAAATGTTCATGTACTATAACAATATAAATATGTTTGACTTTTTTGAAACATAGTACTCTGATCCCAAGATACGTAGCCAACAACCTGTAGTATGGGTGATTAGAGAATCACATGTATGTTTGTCTCACACGGGAATCGATCCAGCGACCCTTAATGTAAAAGATAGGTTTACTACTGTTACAATAACGGGTCGATCAATAAATAACATAACAATTCGCTTTACGTAGTTGTCACTAGCTAAAGTGATCATACAATAATGACGTTGTGTACCTTTGCAGCTTTGAAAAAAAAAATAACGACACACTGTTCGTCGTCTTGAGATAGATTTAGGGTTCGTTTTCACTAACTATAGTACCCTTCAAAACGGAACCCTAACATTTTGATACTTCTACTTGGTGATAGAATGACGCTGTTGTGGTGTCAGATTTCCAAACAGTCTACACTAATCCAGACTTTTACCATTGTAAACTCTTAATGCAGCAGAGTAACGCTTATTATCTCCACCAAACCGTACGGCATATGACAGACAGAAAACCTGTGATATTAAAAAAAACAGTGCATGGGCACCCTAAAGGCTTTTATGGAATTGCATTCAATATGGATACCTTTTAGAAAAACCTACAACATTCTATAGGTAACATATAAATTTTAGACTGATATTGAAATTTCAGCATAGTGGTAGAAATTAAATTCGTTTTGATTTTAAAGGCTATGATTTTTTGAAATTCCCTCTCTTAGAGGTGGTATTTAAAAAAAAAAGTTTTTATTCCTTTTTTAGTGTACCTACACATCGCAGAGAACACACTTCCTAAATTTCATTTCTTTAAAACCAGCGACTTAGAAAGTACGTTAATATACAGGTCACTGTCGGTGAATCCGCGCAGATATTGAAATTTATAAGTGCAGATAATGTTGTTATTATTATATACTCATGGAATTCTGCTCTTTTTATAACAATAATGCTATTCTTTTTACATATCAATAACGAAGTTTTTTACATGCTGGAAGTTTAATTCAGCCTTTTTGTACATGTTCAAGTGTCGTAGTAAGACAACATTAAAAAGTACACTTAAGTTGATACAAGTTATTAACTGAAATAAGCCACAACCATGTTTGAAGAAAAGAATCCATTCTTACATGTTTTGGTTCTAATATTGCTATTATAAATAAGTTTAAAATTAATAAAAAAAATTACTTATATTTGTTTTAAAAGTTATTACAGTCTAAGTAAATCATTTTAATGTATGTTACGCGAAACTACGTTATCAGATTAGTTTAACTGGTGCAAATATCATGTTCTACAAACTCATAGTGTACGTACGACTTTACATAGAAGTATATTGATCGACCGTAAGTTGGCACGGACGGGGATACGTCACATTGTTACGCAACTGATATAAGAACGAAGTTCCCGCAGCACAAATAGGATAAGATCTTTCGGACGAAAGGTGTGTGGAATACGTCATTTTATTTCTATAATATTTGATGGTTTAAATGTCGCGCTTACTGCGCATGATTTATGTAGTTAGAATTTCAGTTAATTTTAGCCCAAAGTAAGTACTGAATTCATTATAATTAAGAAAAATTGTAGAAAAAAAAATTCAAGACGAAAGTTATTATAGTATGAGATCATTGCTGTAAAATTTCTAAGTCTGGGTGAGTGTCATACGACCTTCATATATATACATATATATATTGATGGAACCCAGGAAGTCTGTATAATTTTTCAGCAACAGTACAAAACCATCTGAATTTAAATCTTCTATTATATACGACACCGTGAAACAATTATTTTAAATAAGTAGATTATAACGTTTTACACTAATAAATAATGAGTGTTAATTTTTATGTGAACAATCTTTCCAGGACCATAGTTTCGAATCACACATAATAATCAACTAGAATTTGTTATAAAGAATCTAGAGTTATTAATGCAAATTAAATATAAAAAAAAAACTTATACGAACAACTTAAGATTTTTGGAATAATCAATCAGTAATAGTCCATATTTATTATAGTACTAACCAATGTGAATTGTTTGTATATTTGAAAGATAATTGTTCATATGGCAAGCTATAAAATTTAGTTACTGTTAAACTAGTGCCATCTATTGAATAAACCTCGTATCTCTTTGGCACATATTAAAACCTGATGGAACGGTACTTCAGTACATATAAAGAAATAAATAGTGTTAGTAGTTACAACTAGAGGTGCTTTCACCTTGATAACAAAATGAAAATAAATTTAATATAAGTATTTCAGTACGCTTAGTCTGCAGAGATAGATAATAGCGACATCTACAGTTCAATAGTATTACAGTACTTTAAAGTTTTATACATTAATTTTTGTTAATATTTAAACACTTTAAAATTACATGAATAGTATCAAATTAAAGTTCAGCAGTACGTTAATTATTGAATCAGCTATAGATTTTTAGCTTTTTATTATAGATAACCTTAATGATTAATTGCATTGTAACGTGTTATTATTTATGTACATTGCTTATATAACTATTTTCTGTCTATTCCAATTGTCATCAATCACAGATATGCTGTCAATGAAGTGTGTTTATCTTTGACCTATATTATTTGTCTTTAAATTAAAAGAGGTTGTATGTATGTACTAACATTATTATTGTTGTACTTGTATACATAAGAGAGATAGTTGTAAAATGAGGTCAACATACTATAAAATTATTGTATACACTTACATACATTTAAATGCACAGCGCCACCTATTGACGAATAGCGACAATGTGTTTTTGCTTAGTACCGTTTAGCGGTACCGCTACTGACACAGTTTTGCACTCAGCTGATGTCGCGTCTGTGTACATTAGTGTATGCCGTGACGTATGTAAGGTATGTGTATGTAGTAGTGGATCCGGGATGCAACGGGCGATCCGTTAGGAATTAGGTTCTTTAAAGTAACCTGTTCTTAACAAGTGCCTTTGCGTGTTTGTTGCGTAATGAGCCTTTGTAAGGTCTTTGACTGATGTGTTATTGTTCTTGAGAATTCAGCCTACTGATAATCGCGCAATGAATACTTAAATATTTTTATAAATCCTGACCCGAATTAAGAGCGTTGACATTTTGTAAATGTAAATTTATCTCTCGTTTGTTAAGCGTCAACATAATTTGCAAAAAAATTGTTTAAGGCGAAGCGTACTTAATTCGCTTGTAAATTAATTCTGTTTTTAGTTTTGCAGTTTTTCTGGGACGAGATATCAGTTGTAATTAAAAAAAGAAAAGTTGACTATTTGTAGAGCAAACAAGTAGATAATATTATGATGTTGATTCTACGCAATTGTACATTTTGTGGTAGTTTTTTTTTTAATAAATTGCAATTTTAAGGGTAACTTTTATTAATAGTTTTTTAATTGGCTTCTTAATTTATACTTGACACTATAATAATTGCCTTTCGTGTTTTTTCATGGACAGATTTCGTTATTACTAAATTAAAAATATTAAAATTATGTTTAATTTTGTTTAACATTGCACAATTATATAATATTACATATGTCTGTTACTAAGGCTTGTTAAGGTCGGTTCAGTAAGCGTTTCTTCTATCCTTTACTAATACTAATTCTAATACTTGACCTCGACTTCACTCAACGTTAAGTGACATAAGGTCGTAGATGATAAAGCGCGCTCGCCCAGAATACTTCTAGCTCTCATATGTATGTTTCCCGGAACACAATAATGCTGTAATTCCGGCAGTTTGTAATTGAGGGGTGTAATTAGGCAAGCGGGTTTGAAAAACCATATTACCATCCTCATGCCACTATTTTTGTAGCTCGGAAATTGAACCCAAAGCACTGCGTCATGGAGGCAATCAGACACGCAAACATAGAGGGCAGGAAAGTATGCAATAATTACTACTAAAACATTCACCTGGTTCTTAGAACTCACAATACAGATTTGATCTTCCCAAATTAACAATAGGTGTGCATGTGGGCGGTAATAACTGTTTAAACTAAGAATTTCTCGTTATTAAATCTAGTTGATTGCATGGGATATTATAAAGTATTTCTAAAATAATAATATTACTCTACATGGAGTAACAAAAGTCAAATCATAATTTATGTTTGTAACACTTCGTATACAGTTAAGGTTTTTAAAATATTAGGTGCATATAATTATCTAGATTATATACAGAAGGTATGTCTTATTAACTTAAGTAATCCATAAGCTGTAACGTTTTGAAACTGAATACTTTAATAATTTCACCCAGAATCACTTGGATGGTTATAGTTTTTTCAAACCCGCCTTGCTCGTTGCCTCCTTCAATATCATAATAGCTTTGCTGTGGTCCGGCAATTATATATGACAGACTGGGAGTATTTTGGGCAAGCACGGTTCACCATCTATGGCCTCTTCACTTTGAGGTAAAGTGTTAGCCCATTGCTAATAAAAATCCAATGCTGCGAAATAAGTACTTCTGTAGAATGTGTGCCTGTGCTCCTTAGACTCTCGTCGTGGTATTAAATCTCAGCAATGTCGGTGATACGTCATCTATTCGCATCTCTCTTAAACTAGCCAGTGCTGTTATACGAAATCTCGCTTCCAGTTTTGAATTGAACTTAGGGGTACGATTCTCTGGTTGTGCAACTCAATATTCCGGCAAGTACATTCATCGATACACATACGAACTAGTAGATTTGAACTCGCAACTATAAAGTTGTTACACTGTAATAAGATTGAGGATCCTAAAACAAGGACAACCACCTTTTGCTATTGGTAATAAAATTAAAGCAATGAACGCTTGGTTACAAAATCAACATTTTAAAATTTAATTAATTACAATGTAAAATTTTTATAGTACAGTGTCATATAGAAATTTGCTTGAAGTTTATTTAAAAAAAAATAGGAATATATCGATTGAATCAATAGGGCTTGATGAATTGTGTACCATCGTTATAGATTAATATTATATGTTAATGAAAATGACTTGCTTTTAGTTGATTAATGTGATATTTAAAATATGTAGCGCAATAATATGAGAACTACGTCGCTCTTACCTTTTCGTGTTTATTACGCGATACATTCAGTTTTGTATTTTTTTTCCTACTTATTTTAAATAATTAGAAAACATTAGGGATGTGTTAAACTTTCCCCTTGTGATAAAAAATAATGTTATCACTTAGCGAGCCTTGAAGACTGTGTGACGCTGCAGACTGGTTTCAATGAAACAAATATAAGTAAGTCTCCATATTATATGTTTAATAAATTAATTTAAACAATTTATGAAAAGTATAGGAAGAATTTGTCATTTAATTGCAGTATCATTTGGTTGATTCTACGCGGTGTAAAATCACGGCTAGTAATCAAACTGCAAAGTAAGTTAATGATTTCTTTTATTTAATTGTATAATAAACTGAATAAATCACAAATTAATGGATATTGTTGCGTTTATTCAAAATATTTAATTCCGAACGTTTCCAGTGGTTTGCTTCATCCATTATAGTTTTATTTACTTTATCCTTATTTGTATTTATTTAGATCGAACCGTTATAAAATAGTAATTGAAAGCTAAGAGTACTCCACGATGTCTATATCATCAGGACATCTCTCACCCGCGAGACCTACCATGACTGTGGGTACAGTAAAGCAGTTCAGAAATATCTGGGACATTTTTTACACATAGTACTCTGATAGTATGTAGCTAAAGCACCTGTAGTATGGTTTATCAGAGATTGATATACATACATAGATATTTTAAAATAAATATTTAAATAAATGTTAACAATCAGACTGAACAAACATAAATGCTGATCACATGAATGTTTGATCTGAGCGGGAATCGAACCCGCGACCCCTGATGTAAAAGGCGAGGTTATTACCATTACACCAACGGGCCGGTCAGTTGAAACGATATATTATTTTAAATAAATGCGATGAAATCTGTAAATTATGACTTATTAAGTCTATAAAATTTTCCACTAATATGTAAGATAGGGAAGAATTGATAGTACATAGGTCTTTTTTACATATATTATTGCATAGTGAGACAAATAGAATGTAAGTTATACGTCTGCTCATAACATAGAGGTGTACTCGTATTATTAAATTAATATGTTTACACAGCATTACACGTCGTTAGTCGCCTTGTGATGTAAGATATTGTCTCGTTAACATAGCAACTTCACTGTACTGTCTTTCGAACTGGAACGAAGTATAAGTTATACATTACTATTTGTAAGTAAATACAGATATTGCGGTGAATAGTACCTGGTAGTTAGTTTGTAAAATGAGCGATCTATCACCAGCATATCTCAAGCTTGCCAAAATGTTAATAGTGTTAATATTAGGTTAACTAGAATTTTTTCATGGTTTTATTTTGGAGGCTAAAGTATTTTGATCCTTAAATTAATTCTTGTATTTCCTTTTTTAAATATAAATAAAAATTGATATAAAGCATGTAAAAAAAAACTGAAAATTAAGATACCTGAGTGCAGTGATTTTCTAAAATTAATTTGCATTAAAATTACGCGTCCAGTAAATCTAGTGCTTAAAAGCAATGTGGCTATGAACAATCAAGAGAAAATGGAATGGATATACATAGATATAAAAAAATTATCGAACGTTGTTATGTCACATTGACATGTAGTAAAAATAGTGTTAAAGAAGTCGACGTTGCTTCACCTAGTTGTTAGTCGCGTAATACACTTGAAGAACTATATTAATGAATTGTACTCGGATCGATAGAGGTGGATTACGATTTTAAAATCTTTTATTTTTCTTATGATTAAAAAGAAATTTTTCTGTGTTCTGACGTCACTGCTCTCGAGAGAAGATATATTTTTATTGCAAAAACTTTTATATCTTTAGTATTAATACATAGCGATAATTAAAAAAAATTACTGCTATGTATTTGCACAAAAGTTAGCAGTAATTATGTTATTCAAAGTTTTAAAATTAAGAACTAAATAGAATGATATTAATGCATGGGTGGAAGGCGTAGCATTATTAGGCATAAGATGAAGTAATGCAATGAAGTATCTCACGACTCTGAAGACTTGAGTGCTTCTAAATTATCGCACGAAGATGATATAAGTAGGATCACCGTTGAATTAATTTAAATGAAACGCCTTTGAAAGGAGAAAGTATCTTTTTACTCTTACTTTAATGTGGACTTCGATAATATGCTTGTGGGTTGAAAAATAAAAACAGGTTTTATGTAATGAGTTGCGCCAAAAGTTGATTTAATCATTTTAAAGTACATAAATTATTATTCATTGCTATTTGCTTTTTAAACTTACGTAACTACTGATTATGAATATGATGTATATTAATTTAACTTATATATACATAGTTGTAATGTTTTTTATTATAGTTTGAAAAGTTGAAGCATGCCGGTAGTATTTCTAAATAGAAGAAAAACGGAGATTTTAGTATATAGGCTGTTGAGCATTTTTCTTGTCTTGATGGTGGCGGATGTACGTCTCGCTCGGGCTATTTGGTATCCTCAAGGAATTCTTTTCACTTACAGAAAAGTTTGAAAGGTATAACTTAGATAAATACGTAGTTAATGTAAGATCCAGGACTTAGAAGCGGCTAGGTACATTAGGGAATGTTATGGCGGTTGTTGGTACTGGTTATGGTTATTAATAAAGTTTTCTATTCACAGCGTTAGCATATTAATAACCAGCAAATGTTTTGAAATTGTTGTAAAAACTATTATTAAGTAGTGATGAAATTATCGACTTTTTAATACTCTTTTTATAATATTTTTTTTTTAATTTCAGGTAAGTGAAACATCGGATATTGTAAGTAAAAGTTTACGTCGATCGAGCTTTCTACAACGCAACATTTTCTTTAATTAAATGAAAGAAGCTTATAGCTAAAATTAATGTTAAGTTTAGTGATAAAGACAAGTAAAATTTAGTTTAATGAGTAAATTTTAAACATATTTGTTTCCAAGAGAAATTTTTTTTCTGAGTTCCTTAACTTCATTGAATTATTAATATTACATATATAGACTAGATAAATGTTCAGTCTATAATAGATACATTATAGTATAAGATTATAATATGTTTTGTGATTACAGGTTAATTTTAAAACTAGTACCTTTACAAAAGCAATCGAAGAGGTTTGATTTTTTTTGCATATTCATTACAATTGTGGTGTTAAATGGTAAAACGTGAACCTGGTGACCTATGATAGGTCTATGTGAAATGGTTCAGTAAGCAAAATTTGATACAAACCGTACTATATGTATATATACGTACACAGCTGGTGTCAAATTTAACGGATATCGATTGGCAGATCGAATATTTTTGTCGCTAGGTAAACACATGACGTCGACATTATTTCTATTAGTTATTTTGTTAGTAACTACGAAGTGAATTCAATATATTGGGCAACAGCAAAGTTGGAACAATTTTAACAACAAAAGTGAAAGTTACTGCATTATATTTTCTTGCTTTTTTATAAGTAAAACGTTACCTTTATTACCAGCTTATAATAAAACGATGTCTTCACATGACATAAGATTTTCCAAGTTTTATTAGCGGAAAAAATAATTCCATAAATTTGATAATGCAATGAGTTAAAGCGATATTGCTGCTTAAATTAAAACAGTACTTTCTTATTCCTAATCCGTGAAGTAATAAAAAGCTTTACTATAAATTTGTCTAGAAATCTTTTTTTAGATTTTCTGTTTTTAACCTTAAATTCCTTTTGCATTGTAAAGATTTGTAAGAGATTACACATTGATAATGCTTATATGTCAGATTACTTTTACGACGTTTGCTCCTTCGATATAAAAAATATTTTATTACATAAATACTTTATTGTTTACACTCTTGCTATAATTTCATGTTAAAGACAGATTTTAATAAGGAATAAGTGATCGTAATCTATACGTTTAGGATCATTATTATGTATTACTTTTTGGATTAAATTATTTACGACATATTTATGCAGTCGTAGAATTATCATCTGACGCAATAAAAAAGTAAAACAAGTGATGGTAATTAAGATTAATTAATGTTACATGTAAACGAAGCTTTGCTTTCAATACTAGTAAGTAATTAAAGCTCGCGCTAAAAACTAACTTGCAACAAAAGCGCTACGGTAGATCGATCGAGTGAACAAGGCGTGTGTGTTGATTAAATGTGTCCACTTACATAGAATGAACATGTTTATACATGGCCTTCAAACAAGTAAACTTAGAGGGGTAAAGCGGGGAAATGCAGATCGTTCGCGTTTGAACCCCAGTATTAAGAGGTTTCAAGTAATGAATAGAAAGTAAATTAGAAACATAATAGATAAAACATTTAGTATTTTTGGTGAGTGAATATTGAAAATTAATTAATTCTACCAATAATATATGTTTTATTTTATTTGGTCGAACTGTATCGTGATTACATATTTCTTCAATCTCTTGTATTTAATACATAATTATCTGAATAAGTATTACAATAATATTACATATGTTCTGTTATACTGAAAATTTGTATCTGTTGCTGGGTTTGAATCTTTTACGTAAAAGTTTATCATACATTTTAAAATTTAATAGTTTTTATGTTCATTAATATAACTAATATAACTTTGATCTGATACGGGCATAATTAATTTACAAAATGAAATGGTAGTAATATTGTTGATCCTCCATCTTCTGTCAGGTAAACATGTGGGAGACAGATTATTTTGGACGATGCGCTTTATATTATCATGTAAGAAAGAGGTCCTGTTAGACCATACTCGATGAAAAAAGTTATAATAAATCAATGTATTGGTAATTATGTAAAAATATTTCTATACCTCTGTTTTATTTATAAAATAGAGATGTTGTATAGAATCACAGAATCCCCGCTCTGTTTAAATGGAATGGTTAGCGTTGATTGAGCATACCCTTTTTATAATCACTGGCTGAAGTATATGACCTAGTGTAGGATATATAGTTCACAATAAAAGGGTATGGAGTTTCCCGCTTCAGTGCGGTTCGCTCGAGCACAATGATTCATTTGCGTGTGCAGTGCTTTTTTTCAGTTTGTTTTTCTCCACTTCGATGTAGCCACGTTTGTCCGTGCTTCTATCTAGGAAGCTAAATTACACGTTGAAGTGGAAATATAAAATGGCAAAGTGCAAAGTGTTTTTTATTTTCAACAATGCTTTCAAAAAATGAGTTCTATGCAACATTAGCTTTATCAATAATATTTATATATATATATATAATACAATTAATTTAATTAATTTTACTCTGTAGCTTTGTATACTTTATTGTACTTAAAAATATTAGTTATTTTCTTGTTTAATAAAAATTACTATAAATTATAATTTATCGAGTCAAATTTTTCATTGTTATGAAGATGTGGATATGGTACTGTAATCTTTAGTTTTAGGTAATCCTAACCTTTCTTATGATGAATATAGGGTAAAATTTATGAACTGTTGAATTAAACATTGGCATCCCTAATAACGATGACAGAATATTCGAAATATCATTGCGCAACGGACACGCATACTCGTCGAGGTCGATGAACGCAGTTCGGCTGCCTCCCGTTACCCGGCGCGCACGTGAGTGCAGGTGGTACGGTTTTACTTTTAAATTTGCAATTTAGTACCGCTATTGGATAACAGGGGCCGCTGACTTATGTCACGTATGAACGTGTTGAGTGTGGTCCTCACAGTTCACAGGTGTATGATCTGAGAATGCAAATTTAGAATCTATTAAATATATAACGGATACTCAAACCACTTGTGCTAACATTTCACGTTGTCACAATATATATATATATAGTAGTTATAAATAGGAATTTTGAACGCATTTAAATTTATATATTATTAACATTGCATAATTTTGTTTAAACTAAAAGCTATTACAGATAAAAAGTACGGAGGACAAACAGCCATGTCGACCTATTTCCATAACTTTTATAGTGCTTAATTTATACGAAATTATATTTGGATTATTATTCTTTCGTTAGTTGAAATAGCTGACCTGTAGGAATTGACATTTTTAAATAATAATTACATCACCAAGGTAATTGGTGACATCTTATTTTCGGACATAGAGAATTTTTTTGTTATTTACTTCGAAAAGGTTAGACTTATCCTGTGACCATTGAAATTAGCTTCAGAGTTCATCAAAACTTTAATTATTTATTTTCAGACTTCGGCTCTTTAAAGATTAATGTAAGAACATATGATGCAGTCGAGATATATGAAAAAGGATAAATATAAAGAAAAAAAAATTAATTGAAGATAGAATGATAATTACATACAACTAATCTTTAGAAAGAAGTGCAAAAAAAAATGATGTCCATTTGAGTTTATTCATTTTGATATCTTTAACAAAAGCGTTCTATGGATTTCTGTAGAGAGATCCGGCTATTGAAAAATATCCATTGTGATTGATTTTCAACGAACAAAATCAAGTGAATATGCAAGTCAGTCTCTATACATAATAGTGAGCAACAGCAATAATGACCAAGTTTTTACGATCACCAATTTCATAATAATTAGACGCGATAAATAATTTATTACAATGTGAATAGCAAATTCACTTTAATCTTCATAGTTAATGTTGGATAAAGAGTTGTAGAGTTTCGAAATTGTTATTTGAATTCCTGCGAGAGAATAATTCGAAAGATTGTTAACGAGGAAACTTTTAAAAGTTGACGCGTTTGTACCGCTGCTCTTGCGTAAAGCTGGATATTTTTTTGTTTAGTCGGAAATGAAAATCTTTAACTTACAAATTTATATTTCTCTTTGTAAACCTCTTTCGTCAAATTTAAATAACTTATACTGAAATTCAAATTTTAAACATTCATCTGTCTGTTAGTTTCGGTTAATATCCAGTAACAGTTGGAACAATTTTGGAATCGAGTTTAAATGTCAAGTTGCTGTAATTGAAATGAACTAACTTATACGTCCATTATGGATAAACGGAATCGCACTCTAGAAAAAAAAGTGGTAAAACTATTGTAACAGTTTATGTCACTAAA
>DWQX01002671.1:0-20752 GCA_018245475.1 Pharmacophagus antenor | reverse complement strand
ATTTATATATTTTAATATATATTTTAACATGTATATTACTAATAGAAAGAGATAATTGAAAAAATTTTAAAACAAAAATGAAGTGGAATATGTAAAATTATATGTTTTAAACATCTGCGTAGGGCGACATTTACGCTGTTGGCCTGTTTCCATTATGTCTGCAATAAAACCTCATCAAGTTTTATGACATCAACGCTCGTTTCTGCTCCTTGTTAAAAATAATAGCCACATAATTTATTTTTATTATTATAAAAAGCACATTATGTTACGTGACCACAAAACTATAAGACGTGTCTGGCCCAAAAAAAAGCTTACTCAGGTTACTGGTAACAAAGCATTACTCATAGCAATGTTTCGTTACCACTTACATGAGTATTATTTATAAAATATATTGTTAAATAAGTTGACGTTAACTAATGTCCAAACGTGTATTATAATTTACTGTTATTTTTAGCCTCAAAGTAAACCTTAAAGTATTTATTACATACACAATAGCCCATGAAACTGAAAGATAAATCGAAATTTGTTCACACTTTTTTGAGTTTTCTTCTATTTCAATGATTATATAATCTCGTTTCTGCCAGTAAAAGTCCGATCGACATATGTCCAGCCGCTTCTAAGAATACACGGAATAAGCAGACCGACAAACTGACAGAAGTTTTCAAATTGATTATTTGGAATAAATATCGTGTAAAGATTCGAACATGATATTTGTTTCAAATAGTAAATTAGATAAAAAATAGAATTATTTTATAATTATAAAGAAGCACTCCCATTATATTTATTTGTTATGGTTTACTTTCTAAATCGGATTCACAGGAAACATTATAATTAAATAACATTAAATAACCAAAAATTAACTTGTGTCAAATCATTCCCATTGAAATTTTGATAATTATGTAATGGAAATAAAATGCTTCTAAAAGACACATTCAGTTACCATGGCCTGTAACCATAATTTAACATCTGCAGATATAAACTTCTGTAAATAACTTTAATTAGAATGCTCAAACTTAAGTTATTAGTGTATTCAATCAATACAAACAGATTATGTATTATGATCTACAAGTAGTGTATATAAAAAAGTTTATGTTATTTATAAACAATATATTATACATTTTCATTGCAACGAGATCGCCGAGACAGCAACCATAAAAATGTAGATTCATTGAGCATTTTCTATCAGATCGGATTCTATACGAGTACTTATCATATTACAGTTAGCACCTTAACACAAAGTTGTTACATAACATGACAGCTTATTTACTTTTTGTTGTTAGGTCGATGCTTCACGTTGCACCAATAATTTTTACTTATAAAAAATACTAATGCTGCAATGTTCATTGTTTTAATCATTATTGCTTCATTTTTTATTATTCCGTATTAAACTTGATGAATATGAAAATCTAAACATAAATTAATCTCCTTGTTCTTGTACTCCTTACGAAACTGTTAAAAAATAAATTGGAATAAATAAATAATAATAAATATTATGGAACGTAAAACATAAATAGACAAATGCACTTTGAAGTTCAGTTCAAGTCATCATCATCATCAGCCGGTAGACGCTCACTGCCGGACAAGGTCTCCCTCAACGATCTTCACACCTATTGGTCCTGTGCTACCCGTATCCAGCGGTTTCTTACGATCTTCACTAGTTCGTCCGTCCACCTTTTCGGGGCCTGCATACACTGCGTCTTCCAGTACGTGGCTGCCATTCGAGGACTTTATTACCCTACCAACCGTCACTCCTTCGAGTAATGTGCCCTTCCTATTGCTACATTTATAGTTAAAAGTAAACATAATTAATCAAAATAAGCAGTTAAAAAGCTTAAAACATTATTTATGCTTTAAATATCCGCTCCTCAAATATTCGCCCGTTTGTTTTCAATTGATTCGGTTCAATCCTTTAATTCGTATCCGTAGCAATTATTTGCTAAAATACGACCTTTTCCGTTTAATGGATGTTAAATAACACATTACACGGGCATGGTATTAATAATGAATCTTTTTTAATTGTTTGCATCTGTCTACAAATTACTCGAATGGAAATTAGTTACTTGGTAACGTAATTTGAAAAAAAGAATTTTGAATTTGACTTTGACATTGTAACATATTAGTCGCAATGTTTTAGGGAACGCTTATGTCATATGTTTCAATCAAGCTGTTTTTAACCACAGGCCACACATTGGAAAAACAAACATAAGTCCTTCTTAATATAAAATATAAACTAACGTTATCTTATTTTGGAATTCTTAGATTTATTGATAATCTTTATTCAGTTACCACATAATTCATAACTGTACTTACGACTTTCCTTATTTTGTGTCTACTTACAATATGCTAATTGTATAATTATATTGCAATATGTAATAAAACTTTGTAAGCAGTTAATTTATGGGCACGATTGACAGCGGAAATGAAGTCGGTAAATAACAATTAAGCAACGGTGTTTGTTTATGAAATAACTGCGATGCAGATCTATGCGAGTATGCAATTACATTTGACTCATTACCAATCTTGGCAACATTATATAACATGAAATATTATGTTCATATTAAAATAATTAACGCATTAAGAGCAATTAAATAGCAAATTGAAATTACTTTTATTAACAGTGTTAAGTTGCGTGAATAGTAGTAACTGTTAAACGATCATAGTACAAATAATGAAACCATTAGAAATAACGGGTCACAATGATAATAATGTTTAGGTATAACCTATGCTCAAATTCATAATTATCTCTCGTAAAACCATGTGACTAGTGTGTGTTACATAGTTACTAACTAGATCTACTGTAAGTAAATCCGATTATGACCTTAATTTTATTAAAAAAAAATAAACTAAATTTAAGTTAGATATGTTAATAACCAGATAATTAGGATCTCTATATTAATGACATGATAGTTAACATAATATGTAATTAATAAAACTTATCCTCTTTTTAACCCCCATTCTTTATGTATCACAATGTTCACGTTCCCCGACACGTGATCATCTAGTAAGACTTTTATTTACGCATTGCAAACAATTATTTTTAATATATATATTATGGAAGAACAAAGATATATTATATTTCTACAAAAACAACTCCTAAATAAACACTGGCACAGTCAATAACTAAATCCGAGCAGGCCTAATGAAAATGATGTTATCAACATCGTGCAATCCTATTCCTTTCCAAAGGAGGATTTCTTATCTGTAACAACATAACGTGTTTATGGTCCGACGACTATATATGACTTCGTTATTTTCTCTCTTCCGGCGACATTAAACTGCCATTCATAGAAATTATCCAGAGCTTGTATCTTCCTACGTACAATTCACTAAGAGTGAACGGGGAGCAGACTGCCTCTAATAAGAACTAATTAACTTGTTGACGTCGTGCCGAAGTAATTAATTCGATTGCTAATACGTATTATTATACTTGCGTTAAAGGTGTTTTGTATTGATGTCATAATTATTACCTGTAATTGAATAATTACAAAAAAGAATTTTATTACAACCCCAAAAAAGACAAATTATAATTTTAAGCACTACACAACTAGTTTATTTTCAAAACAGATAATAATTTTTTATTAAGTAAAACTAATCTTATTATAATGTGGCCCTTAAATGTGTTAGTATTACATAAATGTAATAATTTTTAGTATGAATCAAAATTTTACTATGCATATAATATGTGAAAATATCTCCAGGAATTTTCATATAAGCAAATATTTCTCAAGCGACGGTTGTAATCAGGGGCTTAGAGAAGCAAATTTCCACAACTACCGCTGCAGCGAAATGAAACTCGGGTTGCACATTCGTTTGCCACAAGCAATTTTTATTAATGTAATTTAGAATATAAAATAAAATTAAATAAATATTATTTGAATAATCGATATCCTTAAGAGAATCAAAAGAAAACTATACAGAGTAGATGATAATTTGAATAAACAGGTTAGATTCCAAGGCCAGATAAAGAGTGGATTTGGGGTAGTGGACGGGTTTTTTAACCCACCTGGCTGGCATCTCAAAAATTCCCTCTTCACCGTCTAGGTGATTGGCAATCTTCCACTGTGCGTTTTAAGCGCCATTTTTTACCACGCACAACCCCCTATGGAATCAGTTGTCGCCAACGGTATTTCCGATACGACTTAGTAGCCTTCGAGAAAAGAGCCTACTCCTGCCTTAAGGTCGGTAACGCAGTTGCGACTGTCTATGGGCGACGGTGATTACTTTCATCAGGTGAACCGCTCCGTCGTTTGCCTAATCTTCCTATAAAAAAAATACAAAATCACCTATCCTCAATATCAATCTGCCACAATAACAACATTGCTGTGTTCTTGCGGTCATATAGACATGAGAGTCAAAGTATTTTGTATGACCACGCTTTACCATCTACGGTGTTATTATCACTTCATATCATATGTTAATTAAGTTCAAGTGCGAAAAAAAAAACATGGTTGGGGTTGACTGTACGCTCTTAATGTCTCTGATATTTTCAAGCGTACGTAGGTTACGGTGACCGCTTAACATCAGGCGTGCCATATGCTCGTTTGCAACCTTTTGGGGTATAAAAAAATTAACACAGATGTTTCACTTCACATACATTTTTGTTTATTAACTGACGTGCAGATAGCTATAGCTAGATACGCTAGATACAATAAATTCATGTTATTTCTGACCCCTACAGGTAAGAAAAGTATAGAATTTGGTTTATCATTAAAACCCAATTTAAAATTATTATGAAAAAATAGTACGTGTTAATGCTTTGAATGAATAGAACACATTGTAGAAAGAGTTAATTTCCCAAGGGAGCAGTACATTAGGCACACATTCTCAGAAAATGGGTCGAATGCAGTAAATTACTTTGTGCGACATTTATGTCAACATAAATATTTGCGCCTTTATTTTTCCTTCAACAAGCCCGTATCTTGTAGTCCAGAAAATTTACAGAGACCTAAAACTTTCTTACGATAAAAAAATACAAAGTAGAATATCTTCCAGAGTTTGTAAGTCATATAAATTAAAAAGAAATCATTTCACATTTAGCGTTTTAATATAAAGAAAATACGTATATAGGTAAAAAAATACGAATAAAAATCGATACAGGGTATCGATAATTTATGGAATTATGAATATCAATGTTAATTTTTTAATTAAAAATATCTACATTTTTGTGTAATTTAAAAAAAAATCGGTAGAGCTTACATTGTCTTAATATACCTTTATCATGTTATGTTACGAGGTAACTATATTAAATATATAAGTAAGTAATGAGTATGACATATTTTTTATTAATCAACGAGATAATAGCGAACGAACTTTTATACTTATTCTTAAATATCAATACAATGAAATACTAATACAGCGAATATACTATAAATAAAATCGAAATATCGATGTATTGATTTTTTTTTCGACAAGCCTGTTTAAATATATTATAACACAAATTGTTTCTTCTTTGTATTTTTTGTAAAACTTTGTTGATACATATTCTTTCTCATAAAAAAAAATTTTACCGGTTCAAAATCTACCTTTTTAATTTTCTCGACGAAAACTACGTTACAATTCAAACAAATGTACCATAAAAGTCAAAACACTAATTGTCAGTAAAAAGTAACGCATCATCATTGATTAAGAAAAGATTCACGACTAATTGAAAACTTCTTTCGTGTCGTCGGATAAAAAATTACCAACCACATAAAGATACTTTACACGCACAGTGCATTCTTTCTTCAAAATTACATTCGTAAATTACATACATGTTGCCATATTAATTTTAAGTAATTGATCCAAATTAAAACAATTGTTTCAAAAGATTAAATGTACGTAAAAAAGAATCTTATTTCAAAATACTTAAAAATTAGTTTATACATATTTAAGTGAAATCTTTCGCAGTGTGTCTATCACGAATTTCATTTCGCAACAGTATGGTTGTGCAAATTTGCTGCACCGAGCCACTGTTTACAAAACTCGCTAGAGAAATATTCGCCAAAATGAAAATTCCTTGCAGTCATATGTAGAATGGAATGTATAATAATGACAGATTCAAAACAAACATTTTATGTTAATTTACAAAAGCGTAACTAGAACTTTAACTACCAACATTTGTTGTATACCTATTCATTCGAACGAGAAATTAAAAAATAATAATAAAAAAGACGAAAAATATTACAAGCTTTTAAAATAAATAAGTTTTAAAGAAAACAAAATACATCATCATCATCACCAAATACTCTACATCCTCTGCTGTAATGGGCCTCCCCAAAGGATATCCACTCTGATCGGTCCTGACCTAACCGCATGCAGCAGCTTCTAACCACCTTCACCAGAACGTCGGTCCACTTTAAGGAGGGCCTGCTTCTACTACGTCAATTACTATGTGATCGCTACTTAAGAACCATACCAACCCAACGGCCATCAGTTCTTGGGGCAATGTGCCGTGCCCATTGCCACTTAAGACCAGAAATCCTTTGGCCTCTGTCGGTGACTTTAATCATACGATTCTACTCATTGATGATTTGAAAACGCAGAAAAACACTGAGCTTAGGTGTATCTATTGCTCTTTATATTCATATTCATAATACATAGATTTAAAAAAAAATCAAAATTATGAATGTTAAGTGAAAGTATTGTGATGACAAATTAATGCTTCTGGTAATTTTGACCAGTTGATAATTCAATTGCTAAATATTAAATTTTGAACAAGCTTTAAAGTGTGTTATGAAATAAAATTGAGTTTTACAAACTGTTTCAGACACACAAACTGGTTCACATCGTTGTTGCCAGTACATCTAGTATTATAAATATATATTTCAGATGTCAGTAACTACGTTAATAAATTTGTGTAATTTTTCACCCTAATATTAATTTACCAACTTTTACTAAAAACTTATTATTAAGCACACACATAAATTGATTAATAGTCGTAAACATTACATTGTTAGAAATAATGAGATCATTTTTATTATGTCATCAAAAAAGACTGTTTAAATAAGCTCACATAATCGAATACGGGCGCTAGAGAGAAGTCTGATGCGGATTTGCTATGATCGCCCTGCTTGGCAGTCGGATTAGTAATCACATTGCCAGACTTCTCGGACTTTAGGCGCTTTAACACGCGTCCAGTCGTATTTTTATTAGAAAAAAAAATTATGTTCATGTTTGCTTATCAAAAGCTGTAACTCTTTATCTATTAACAGAAGTTCATGAAACTATCTAATAATTAGAGGCTTAAAAGTACGAGATGTAAGCGAGGTACTGATTATGACGATTGTAATCATCACTTTCTCTCAGATGTTTTTATATTCATTATGCCGAAATAAAGAAAGTTTTGTTATGATGCCAGATTGATAATGTTGAGATGGTAGCTGTTCAGACAAATAACTCTGGCACTTTCAAAACTTTACTATTGTATGGGTGGTCCCAGGATTAAACCAATGACCTTCACGATATATAGCAAGCGGTTAACCGCTGCACCGGGACGGCTGTTGAAATCAAACAGAGGATTTGTTAACCCACCAGCCAATCAATATTCGCAATACAGGCATAAATTAATATGTGAATAGCGATAATTACGAACAATAAAGAAAAAATGATCATGATACAAACTTACTTCATAAAAAAATAAGTCTTATGCGCTTAAAGTAAACATCGCTATATACGTCTTCGTTCAATCCCCAATAAGCTTCAGTTTCCCGTGAATCAAAACATGTCGACGGAAGGGATAAGTTCCAAGAGCAACTGTTTTCGAGAACATAATTCAACCACAAACCCTCTAAGCAATAGGCCAGCTTGCTCATAATTTATAATTTCATTATGTATAGTTAGTCTAAAACTATTTACACAGCAGAACACATCATAGAAAGACTTGTAGCTCTTACATTGTTTACATATTATATACACACTCTGGTATCTTTAGTCGTATAAATTTAAGATAAAATGATTAACTTAAACTGATGTGTCTGCTATTTTTGTATGTGAGAGAAAAAGCATTATATATATTTTTTTATGCATCTCAAAAGGTATACTAAAGAAAATATAATATAAAATAAAACGTATTGTTCATAGCGTTATATTACAGTGCATTCATTCCATTGTATATAAAAAGCGGAAAAGTAAAAAAAAATCCCTTCGACTATTGTGTTATACTGTGCGATCGTCACAAATTACTTCTATTGTTTGATTTTATTTTAACCATGGGAAAAAAATGAAATAATAACGCGTAGCTTGAAAAAAGCTAAATTATACACGAAAGTAGCTATAGGTGCCGGTTTAATTTTAAAATTCATAGGATGGCACAGTTTTTAATAAGTAATTAACTAAACGAACATATTGACATTTATTGTCGTATAAAAAAATATATATTTCAATTATAAGGGGTACGTCCCTGTCCACTTAACGGTGGACCAACTCCCAATTGTAAAAATTGTAAAATTATAGCTTGGTGTTTAACTAACGAAATTGTTCAGTTATTAATAATAAATTGTAATTTAAATAATATTCTATATATAAACAAAATATGTCATCAAGCATATTTTTTCATGCCACCAATATTCAAAGTATGACATTATACAAATTTTGTTGTGTTTTAGTATTTAATTAAAAATTATTTGACAAACTAATAAAAATAGGTAAATGTCTTTTATCTTATCTAAACAGATTACGTAAATAATTGTAATTATAAATTTACCTGGACCCTTAGCTTTGCCGTGACGTCATTGTTTTCGATATCAGCAATACTAGAATATTATACGTAAGCATTAACCCAAGTTGCTGTCGACGTATCGAGCTTGATAAGAGCAAATAACGAGCGCGCCAAGGAATTGAGCCGCGATTAACTCGTCGTTGCTCTAAATAAGCACTCCGAAGTATTTCTGCGTGAATGCTGATAAGAAAAAGATCAAGTCATTTGGTAAGGTGAAACTCTTAAGTAGAATTGAAACTTTCTTAGTGAATATTTTTATATTCTATTTTATCGAACGTTGACCGATATATAATCAGAAGTGGACTTTTTTTAAAAAATTACATTAATTAAAAAAGTAAAAAGTGATTTTTTTTAATTATCTATTTTGTTGTAACATGTGATATTTATTCATATTGCGATAAACTTGGAATGTATGTAAATTGAACTACAAAAATAGGTTACCTCTTCACTCTACTTCAACTTGCTACCTGACGACGCGGCAGACTATACCAATATTTATTAATTAAAAACTTACCTAATACCTATTTTTGTGCCGATAATAGTATACATAAATAAATAGTAGTAATCATCCATTGTCAAACAAAAAGATTTGCGTGAGCTTTCTTACAAGTTGAACCGGTGGTAAACAGAAACTCAGCAAAACACAAAGTTTAAATATTCAAATCAATTTTTTCTGTTTTCTCGCCGCTATGATTATAATATTTTTAAAATAATTAGGGTATGAACTTAGTAAATCTTTGAAAATATCATTATTATCGCCTGTTAAAAATACATATGCGTTGGTTAATAACAATAAACATACATTCAAATTATTTCATCAAAACGAAGACGAAGCCATGATACAATTACATGGCTGCTTGTTTACATCCGCTTCTCCTGAAAATGATTAAAATAACAAGTAAAATTATTATATAGAATTAGCCAATGTTAATATATTAGAAATTCTTAAGTTTACTTTGTAAAATCTTTGGTTGCAGTTACTATATACAGTACACATTTATGTCTAAAATAATTAACACCGTTATGTATTATTGTTAATAAAAAATGACATAAA
This sequence comes from Pharmacophagus antenor, assembly GCA_018245475.1. Taxonomy (NCBI): domain Eukaryota; kingdom Metazoa; phylum Arthropoda; class Insecta; order Lepidoptera; family Papilionidae; genus Pharmacophagus; species Pharmacophagus antenor. Next base: position 11,003 of record DWQX01002671.1, on the reverse strand, counting down.
TGTTTGTTTATCACTTTTAAGTATGAAATTGTTAATTGGTTTATGCCGTCTTAGTTAATTATATAAGATGCATGTAATTAAGAGACAGTTTTTCTTTCCTGAAAATATCGAAGAAAATTATCTTAAACATAATCTTTCGAGAACTTTATAACATTCCAAACTTAATTTTACTGATGGTACAATTATAATTTGTTGCTTACTTTAAATATATCATCTTAAATCTCAATAGTTGTAGTTAATGAATATAATCTTTTTTAACATAAGTTTTAAAAATAGAATGGTGGAATTCTAAATGTTCCCCTTCTCAATCAACGTCGCTCCTTGTCAAAATGTTTCATCCTTCAAGGGTTGGCTTGTATTGCATGTATTTCATAATACGATTTAATTAAGAAAAAAAAATTAAAGCTTTATTATAAAAAGATAAGATGTGTGTTGACAGTGTGGACTCTGTACTAAAATAGGCTATCTTAAGCGTTTATTTTTTGACTTGTGGAATAGCTAATTGTATTTAAATCGTTACGTAAAAATTAAAGAATATTCTAAGTTTATTAGAATAGCTATTACTATTTTTTCCTTTTAAAAATAATTCATTGCTTTAAATTGCCTGTTTTTTAGAAACAGCAATAAACAATCGTTAATATCATGAACAGAATAAATATAATAATGCATACAAATTTCTTAATTCTTAGTGAATCGAAAGATAAAGAATGTTATTAATTATAGGTTGTTTCCTAAATAAATACTGACACTGCGCAAGAAGATGTCTTCTTCATATCGTAATTAACTTTAAAAATATTCTTAACTTCTGTCATGTCTTTTTCTAGCGATCCACAAATGTCATCAAAATCTATTCAACAAATGCAAGTTCAACCGTTCTCCATTTCAAAATCACTATTAGCATATTTGGCAAAGTTTAAAAGAATTTAATTTTGACCGTCGAGTATTTTAGCGTTGAAAATTTATTTTCCAGTGAAATGTTTTTTCCTTTTTTAACTTTTACATTGTAGTTCTTTATAAATAATAATATTTAATGTAAAATAGGACAATTATTATAGAAACCTTTAGTTATTACAGTACATATAATGAATATTTAAAGTATATTGTTCATGCATAACTGATTTCCATGAACAATGTAATATAAATAGTTGCTATTGAACAAAATTATGAATACTGAAATAAGTAAATTTGCATTATATGGTTAAATCAGAATGAGGACATATACATGGTGTTTAACTTTATATTGTTATCGAAAAATAGTATTGACAAGATTATCGCTTCAATCACATACATGATAATACAGATATGACATTTACCGGACTGTTGCATGTGACAATAAAATATCAATAAAAGCACTTTGTATTCCTCAGGAATTTCCAAAGTACATAACCAAAGTAGGTTCCAAAATCATTCGATTATGTTATTTTATAGTAGAAGTAAAATTGTTTGTGATGTTTTCATGAGTTTTGATTAAGTTTCAGCCTTTCTGTTTACTCTCATTTAATAATAAGGGTTAAACTTTGATAATATACTACATAAATAATTATTAACTGATGAAATCTTAATGCTATTTTCGATAAACATTCACTGTTGAACCGTTATTTCGGCAAGTATTCAAGAGGTATTATAAATGTCGTATGTAATTTAAATGTCGGATTTACTGTCGAATAGCTGATTGTTATTATCATTACGTAAAATAGTTTATGACATCGATATGAAATTAAAGATTAGCTCAAAATTATAATACTAAATAAGTAATTAAATCATCATGAATAAATTCTAGATAATAAAACATAAAAAATATGTTTGCGACTTTATTAAGAAAAACAATTGTTTTGGCCGTACCATGCATATTGCACTTAATTATTAGTTAAAATAAATTGTTATTTTTTGCGAGAATACTTGAACAATCGAAACTTTTGTACTATTAAATATAGTAAAATATATTTTTTTTTATGTTTGATCCAGGTAATAGAAATAAAACACTTCTGCCCAATTAATAATGATGAATGTTTTATGATACACCTGAATCTCAGCACTCTAACGAAAATAGGGTCATTGATTTAGCATTTCGTTAATTTAAGCGCTGTGAATACAACCCTGCCTGACGAAGTTTTTGAAAATAGCGTTAGAATTTCTGGATAGTTAAATGTGATAGAAAATTCCGAAGAATCGAGACCTTTGTAATTTTAGAAGCTCTCACAATGGCCAGCATTTTAAAAGGACATAAATTTTTTATTCCCTGCAACAAGGCAATTCGATTAAAAGATCGGGGACATAGCGTAGTATAAAATAAAAGCCGGACAATTTGTCCCGTCGCAGCTTTAAGAGATTCTTCAAAGTAAATATTTTGCACAACATCGACGAGAATGATGTTTAATTAATTTGCCCCCGTAGTTTTTCTTTTAGTAGAGAAGAGGTGAAAATATTCATACGATTTTTGCCAACTAAAAGCCTTCGATGATTGCCCTCAGCACATTATATGGACTTAATATTTCGTAAAGAATACACCGTTATCCATCCGCACTAAGTCCAAGCAGGTCTCTACAGCAATTATGTAACGTTAAACTCGCGATCACTATAGGCTAACCATCCTTTCCAGGCTCCGTCACACATAGTGAAGGATGAAGGACCGAATTCTTAAAATACGAAACCGACGATACTTCACTTGCCTTCTACATCAAACAAATTGTAATTTTTTTTCTCACAATTTTCTTTAATATAAAGAATCGTCTATGAGTAGATACAATTGTACCTGACCAGTAAGTTAACACTCTCTGTGGAGTGTAGTTCGATAATGAGAATAGAAATAGGAGCTGCTTTCTCCGAGGACTAGTAGTAGAATAATATTCCGTTACCGAAAATGGTAGCATCGCTTCCATTACATGTACGGTATTTTATTTTTAATAAAACAAAGTCTGATTTTGGTAATCATATCTTTGACGCATTTATATAAAATTATATACTACTTCTTAAAAAATATATAGGTTATATATCCACTACAAACCGAAAAAAAAACACAGTTTCAACAGTAATTAACACTTTTAAAATCGCTTTCTTGGATCCTACTGCAGGATCGAAATTCCAACGATTTCAGAGAAATATAAAAACAAACAAATGTGTCCAATTGGAGACCTCTTCCTTGTCATTGTTTAATATTACATTTTTTTTCAACTATAATCAAATTGCTATTTAAATTTTATTATTACAAATGACAAATACAACAAAATTTTACGATAATCAATTACCGCTACTAATTATTAAACAATAAAAGTTACTAAAGCAATGCATACTCATAAACACAATAAAACGGATTTGGCGAAAACGAGTCATTTGGCTTTGACAACGTACAGCAGTGATAAAATTTACTTTCACAATTTTCCAATACCGTATTTTTATTTTTTGATAAAATTAAACCTGAATATTGTTGCAAAAATAATCCATTTCATATTTTATGTGTTACTTTATCGCTTAATATGCAATTTTATTAACATCGCTTAAATATTTGTGAAAAAGATTACTACTTATATATATTTCAATTATTTATTATAGTGGTAGTTTGGCTTAAAATATACTAAAATATACACATGAAAGCGTATGTTGACAATTCTTAAAAATAACACTGCATTACTCAACGCAAAAATACAAAATTATTTTGTACATAAAAAATACAAAATTATTTTGTATTTCTGTGTGTACATTTGTTTTCCTGGACAAGTGTTAAGGTTCATGACATGTTAAAAAAACTAATGATGTTGTTATTTTTAATAACCTTATAACATTTGCATACTTTAAAAATTATAACTTATAACATTATTAGTAATATAATCTCAATCTAATTATAATATTAGCTAGATACCTAAGATGATATTAAATGTAAGCCAACTAAATGTTTTTATAAAATATTACTATCAATAAAAAAATATTAAGAGCAAACGACGATTTTAAATTTTGTATCAAAAATCTATACCTAAATAAATGATTATTATGAAAATTGTGCAAAAAAAAATCACTTCATGAATAAATCATTGTAAATGACATGAATGTCATACAATCTTTTTGATAAGGCAATATAACCTTTGTCAACATTGTACATTCATACGTTCAATTTTTGCTGAATGTACTGTGGAGAATAAATAATAAACAAAAGCCTAAAAATGTACCACGGGCTCTTCAATTGTATTTTCGGCTCTTTATAAATTTTAACTAGGTCGGAAAATGTGAAAGCTGCTAACTTAAATAATATACAAAGTTTAAATAAAGAATTGTTGAAATTTATAAAGATTTGTCAATTTTTTTTTAATATTTCCTACGTAATTTTAAATATTTTAAAAAAAGCAACCGACCACTAGTAGGTGTTATTTACAAGTTGAAAAATAATAAACTTCAATAATTACAAACTCTTATTCGTAAGTACTAATTCCAAGCTAACAATTTTATGACGAAATAATCAAATGCCGCGGTTTATATACATAATATTTAAAATTAAAAATACCAATGCTTATAAGATCCTTATTCAATGTGGAACGGTATATCTAAAATTATCCGTAACACAAAAATGCACAAACTGCTAAAATCACTTAACACCAGATTAATTTTTCTTACAATAACTAATGCTACATTTTCTATAATTACGAGTACTTTTAAATTTAGTTTTAGGCAATAAAGGTGGCGGACAGTGCCAGACGCCTAATCCAGTGACTAAAACATTTAACCTATGTATTTATAACCTCATTAAATAAAAATTGTAAAAATATATAAAACATATTATAAATATAATTTTTAACGTTTAGTTATTTCATAAATGTTTATTCTAAAACATTAGAAATAAATGAAAGTAATTAAAAATAATACGAACGTATGATACTTTAAATACATTCGGTATTAATAAAGATAAATTTTGGTCATTGCTTCGTATCATATATTAATAGTCCCCTAATGTACAGTTTGTTATCGAATTTAATGGCGTCATTTAAATGCATATTAATGCACTATGAACATACATATCTTTTTCATAACACTACAGATATAATTATTTACAAAACTGTATTATTGCATATGATGTACACTGTATTGGGCTATCCAAGTTTTATCTAAACTTCGTCATTGGTACATGTAATAAAGTACTGAGCACACCTCTCGCACATACTTTAACAATACAATGAAAGGATATGCAAAATTTAAGTAAGTACAATAAACCTACCGTCAGTCTTTACATGTCCTCTTTAAACTAATTTAAATTTAAAATAAAACCCTGACGCGTATTATTTATGAATTACAAAAACAAACATGTTTAAAAATATTTTTGTCTGTTGTTCAACAAGTTCAGTTGTGCAACAAATACTTGACGGATGTTTCTATAATTTGTGACAATAATAGCTCGTAATTGGCATTAATATTTATAATAATAAAGTACTTTTTATAGCGGGACAATCTTTTACTTCTCACGGATTCAATTTTTTATTTTTTCAACTACTCATATTTTATTTTTTCAATAATAATTTATAATAATAAACCGAAAAAGATTTTATCCCACATGTTATGTTTAATATATATTCAAAGTAATATACAAGACAAGACAAAAGAGAATAATTCAGCCTAATTATGTTAATTTTAAGGCCTAAAATTCCTAATGTTTATGCTAAGTTAACACAGCTGGCAAATAATAATAATAAGTAGAATATTTAATGGGTTGAGAAAAAAGAGCAAATAAACTAAAAATAATATTAAAATTTAAAGTAAATGTAAATTATGTTAAAAAGAAATTTAGAACAAAGCTTACACTGTGACCGAAAAGTGTACAAAATTTGTTGGAATGTTATTATTACTAACGTCGTCGACTTTAAAATTGTTTTAAGCAAAAACACGTTTAATCGATTTACATCAACATTGTTGCTAAGCACTGGGGTTTTAAGCGTGACCCCTTTTTGTTCCATTAAATAGGCTTATCTGGTTCTGAACCTTTATAGTTTTACGTTAATATTTCGCTTACTATAACCAGAGATTAACAATTTAAAATTGATAATTTATGTCCAAACTAGATAGGAATCGGTAATATTTTATAAACATATTTATTTGCAATACATAATTGGTATGTAGTTAATGCAAAAGCTAGGAGAGGTGGCTGATTCCTAAGATACAAGCTTATTTCCTTATCCAGAAACAAGAGGTTGCGTGTATTTGCGAATGGTAAAGTTTATCTTTACCTTCATCTTTAATTGAAAAAACTGTTACACCTTTCTAACCGAGTATTAAATTATTAAAAAAAAATATTATTAGGAATTTCATTTGAACAGTTATAAAATTTATTAAAAAACGTTATACAATTAAATTATCAATACCTTTTTGACTGCTTCGGTGGTTTACCGCTATCCTTGTAACGCGGAGATTCCTAGGTCCGATTTCCGGGCTACTACCCTCAATGTCAATCTGCTGCCAAAGAAGTATAACTGTGTCCACTGTGTCACTTAATATCACAAGAAATCTTGGTCAACACACAACCACACACACACGCACACGCACAAGCATGCACTCCCACACGCATACGCACACGTGTATATCTTATATACCTCTGGATATGAACATCATGACAAATATAATTGCTTTCACGAACCGTATCGATCTTTGATTTAAAGCCTGTCAATCAAGTAGAAGATCAAAAAGTTCCAAACGAGCGAATAACGTAAACGAAATAATAATTGGTACTAAAAGCCAAATATTTCCAGTATTTAGTCAATACACATAAAGAAAAAAATTTGTTAATTTTTTTATTACTTCTGGTTTATATGGTAACACTAAAAATTTAATATCATATATGATAACATTAAATATTTTAAAATATAATATGTATTATTTTTAATATTTTATTAATACATACCTATGTATATTATATAGCTAAAAAGTATGGCTTGTAACTAGAGCCGTTAAAATTTAATAAATAACATTTATAAACCACTGCATTACTCATGTTATAGCACAATTAAAATATAAATATGGTAATCATAGAAACTACACAGTTTTGAAACTTTTAACAGAATTGAATGGATTGTTCAACTTCCAGTATTTCTGTTCATCAAATTGTCATTTGTTATACTTCACATAACACATAGGACGAAACATTGATAAACAGAAAATATAATTATTAATCTGTGATCAAAAATATTAGTAAGCCAGTCTCTCTTAATTTAGAAAAGGTCTAAACTATTAGTGTTGCCCGAGGCAGATATACTTCTAGCAAATACCTTTGATAGTGCAAGTAAACTAAAACTTATCGAACAAAAGACCAGAACTAAAACAATTCCTTAAAAATTAAAGTACTCTTTGTTATCTTAATATTTTATCTCCTCGTTAAATCCGATTAATGGTAGTTCCTTAAGTAATAATGAAAATACACCATATATTAGACTAGCCGTCAGCTACCCGCTTATTTGGGTTGGTTAAGGCAATTTTTTTTTACAATGTATCTGTACCAATATGTGTACCAATTTTCGAGACCAACCACTGAAAGAATAAAGCATTTCATATAAAAATAATCCCCTATCTATTCACTCGCCAAAGAGATGGAAAAGAGAGATTACAAAGAACACACCCTCCAAATTTCCCACTAGCGGTTAAGACTGTGCAATGATATAGGTCAGTCAGTCAGTCAGTCAGTAATATTATCAGTTACGAAAGTATTTCCGATAATATTTAACATCTCATGAGAAAACTATAACATAGGGTTGTATAAACATAAATCGCGCCATATTATTGTGAAAAAAACTTATCAACGTTTATGCAAGCTTACAACAGACCTAGAGCCCATGACCTGTGAATTTAATCCGTTCCTTACTTGGCCTTATCATCAAAACGCAGCTTTGAGAACTAGAGTTAATACCTATGAATATTGCATACCGAAATTATTCGATTTTTACGAATAATTTAAAAAAAGACGCAAAACAGTCTATATGCTTACGAAATGTCATCCACAGTTGATGATATTATTATACTTTTGCACATTAAACGGATAAAATCAACGAAAAAACGGGGAGCTTCCGTTAAAATTTAATAGTACAAAAACTTCTAATTTCTCACCATTAGTGTTAACATTTTTTTTACAATTTTATGTATGGTTGTTTATTGTCCGCGAACTGACGAAGAATGATGTGGAGGATGATCATGATGATTTATAAAAACAAGACAAAAAACTGTACGCTTGAATTGAAAACTTGCTCCTGGACATCGGTTATAAATGTTGAAGCAGTCATATTATGCATATATGTATAAAGTTCTAGCCTAATGTGATAATTTTGACTTTATGACGAAAAAAAAATTCAATGTAGCACACTAAAACATAAACAATAGAAATATGTTGTGATAATCGTGTAGTCTAACACAATGGGCTGAGCGTCCAGTAAGTTCTTGACTTTTCCGCTTTACTACTCTCAGACAATAGAATGAATGCACAATAATAAAACGCTACGAACAATAAGACTTATTTTAGATAATATTTCTAGAATAAAGGCTTCCCAAGCATAGAAGCTCTCTGCTGAATTGAGAAGAACTTTTAGAATGATGTTTTTATATTCATAAAAATATAGTCTATCTTAACAGCTTTGTTTATATTATCATTAAATATTCTGATGTGCTCTAGTTTTTAATACCTCAAAGTAGAGGAAGGCAATAAATTCGTGACTATAAATTTAGCTATCATAAATAAGACAATGTCTTGAAGTGTTTTTGACATTTAGTTTATTTACGTTTTAATATACAAAAATAGTAAATGTTTTCACGACTATATCCGTGAAATTGTCTTTGAAAAATGATTTTATAAGGTCATATAACTATACAATATTATCATTATTAAAATTAAGCCGCTGTCTATTTATAATCTTCTTCTGTAACGCCAATATAACAGCAATGTACCAAAGCGTAAGACGTATACATGGTACACGCCCACTTTGTCTGCGAAGAATAGCATTATAAATTTAAGGTAATATATCGTGGAAACATGGTAACAATCCCTTTTTACCCCTAAAGTTATTCTTACAAGGTAATGTTTGGAAAAATATTATTCTGTTATTATATCTTTAATCATAAATTAAGAAAATGTTCGCCATTTCGTAAATTTATCAATTTATAATTGTAAATTTAGTAACAATCCAAATAAACAAAACCTATTATGACCTCATTGCTTGCTTTCTAGCGCTTCACTCACAAGTGGCTAGTCATAATTCACCACGCTGAGCATGTGCGGGTTGGTGGATGTCGTGTATTCTCGAATTGCTTTTGTTCTCGAAACATGTTGACTTTCTCACGACAAATATGTAGTAAATAAATATTTTTTCAGTAGTAGATAATTGTCAAAATTTACGAGAAAACAAAATAAGAGTAGAAAATGTCAAAGAGTAATTTCTTGAAAAACACATCCACAGATTTTCACATACCCTTTGTTAACTTAAGAGTTTTTAGAGATCTCAACAGATATAACGACTTACAGAAAACGATTATTTTCAAAAGGTTTATATAATAAATATACACAACATTTTTTACTCAATGTCATCTCTATTATTAATAAAGAAATTTTTGGAAAAAAATGGTTCATTGACTTGAGAACTACGATTCTATAAACAAGACACAAATTACAGATACCAAATTAAACTAACCTCATAACTCCCCGTTTTATATGGAAGGAAGATTACATGTTTGTTATTAACTTAAACATGTTTAAATGCTATTTATCATGTACTTTCACGATTTTATTAAATGGTGAATAGTAAATGCATTTTAATACTTTACTGATCTTGAATAAATCAAATACTCGTGTTCCTAGTTATTTATTACAAAAGCAGCGTCTGTGAAGTTAACATGCGGCCGGAAACTAAGAGCCCGTGAACACATAAAGGACGTCTGTTCTTGATTTCCGTGATTTAATTTAGATATAGTATTCTTAACAAGGAATACGTTTTTAGTCTACTTTTTTCAAATCATATTTGTACAGAACGCTATAAAACTTATATATACTTATGTTTATAAATACCTATTCACAAAAATTCAAATACGGCTAATTATTCAATTAAAATTTATTCGATTAAAATACGCATAATTAGATTAAAAAAATACATATTTTAGCTGCTCCTGTAGCACTGTGGTTTACCGTCATAACTTGTAACGCGAAGTTTTCGGCTTCTATTCAAGTGCCACAGGATTAGTGAAGTCTATCTGGTGGTCCGGTTTTTCAAACTTGCCTCTAGCTACCAATGTCAATCTGCCGATATAACAGACTTGTTGTGTTCAGGCAGTCATACGCTTATCGTCAGGTGACGTCGGGACAAGTGTTAGTCCATAACCGTTAAAAAAGAGACATTATAAATAGAACTATATATAGCTCAATAGATGAATGATTAATACTGTAAGAAATAATAGCAGGTTTTCTTATTAAAATAAAGTTCCTGATTCAAAAATACTTTTACGAGAATCCGAACGATAATATTCACAAAAGATTCTAATTAGGTACGTGTCATTTCGGTAGCAATTTTCCTGTATTCCACTTAACGAAGTCTTGTTTAAAATGTTCTGCTTTGAATAGGGTAGAATAATTATGTTTAATGAAATGGTTAAAAAAAATTAAAGTCATAATTAAAAATTCCTGTATGACATTTTAAATGTGATTAACAGTAATAAAAATTCAATAGCGAATAAAATAATAATTTTTGTGTATAAAAACCGTGGTGTAGAGAAAGGTGGAATAAATGGGAACATATAATGTAAACCCCTCAAAAATAATACAAGATGCAAATACAATCAAGTTTTTAAAGGATCTAAAGAACACTAATTCCTAATTACCCGAACCTATATGGTGATAATTAAGAAAAGGAACGACATAACTAAGTCTTTAAATAATGAAGCAATTACTTTGCGATGACAAAGAGAGCATATACAAGCTGTGTTCCTTTTTTTTTTTTTTGTTCTCGCGGGGAAAATGCATTGCTGCACCGTACCCCCCCCCCCCCGGGGGGGGGGGGGGG
>DWQX01002670.1:0-20752 GCA_018245475.1 Pharmacophagus antenor | reverse complement strand
GACTAAGCCATCTTTTAAACGTATGCTCTGGGAACATTTCTTAATGGAATAACCTATCTTTTCATTATCACCTTTTTCTTCCTTCCTTTCTTTTGTATTTTTTTTTCTTTTTAGTGCACACCATTGGTATTTTTTTTTGTAAAGTTATTTATTAATATGTATGTATATTTGAAAATTGCCGTCTCATTATTACATCCCACTCTCGCTCTCCCATCTTTATTTATATTATTATTATTATATTCTCTATTATTCTTTTTACGCACCTTATATTAATATTTATCTCTGCTAAACCCTAAGGTAGATTGGCAGAGAATGCCATTTGGCATTAAATCCACCTCATGTACAAGAGTGCATTAAACTTTAATAAATAAATGAAAAAAGTTTTTCTTGAGCATATAGTTAATGGCAACGTTTAGCTACGTATGTCGGATTTTCGGAATTTGTAAGAGGGAGAAAACGAGTTCTGTTCAAACTTCGTGTTTTTCCAATTTCAAATAATCGCTGGTTCGGTAAAGAAGATTGTTAAAATATCAACTAATTCTTAAATAATAATACATAATCTATGATATCAATGAACATAATACACATTGCAACCATTTATCATTATATTATTACTGTTAATTATTAATGTAAATAGGCCCACCGGAGCAGTGACCGAGTGAAATTCGAGCGATCCTTGAGTCATGGAGCGGTACGAATTTACAGCGGAAGGCACGTACCTTCGTGCTCTCTGATCGGATCACATTTCTACTTAGGAAGGCACCGGATCGAAAAATTAGTTGAGGTTTAGTAGTCGTAAGGTTTAATATCGAGTTTCATTTAATTAAAAAACAATCAAAATTTAAAATCTCTGAAGGACTTAATTTTTAAAAGCAAATTAAAAAAAAAATGTTGATATAATGATGTTATATATATTATTAGTTATTTTTCGGTGTATAAAATTGTCAATATTGTTATAATCTCTTTTCGTTTGACTAGAATATGTCGCGCAAGGTTTATGTTTCCCATGTGCTATTCTTAACAGATACCTTGCTAAATTTCTTTAAAATAAATGGCTCCTCAAATGAAAAGAAAAATAACATTCCAGTAAGTTATTCATAGATGTCCATATATTAACAAGTTTCGCGCTATGCACTACCGGTGATACACGCAGTCATATTTGTTTAATACCCCTAAAAACAAATGTTATAGACAGAAATTCTGTAAAATATGTATATAATGATGTATTAAACATATTTTTTTCAAGAACAAAACACATTATTCAAAACTTTTAACGGTGGAAAAATATCGAATGTCCTGAACGACTAGTCAGGCAAGAACGGCTTGGCACGGAACGTGTTAACCAACAAGCTGTGATATGTAAATGTTCGCATGAAGAGATTGCACAAGCGTTAGTAGAGAAAGGATACATCATACATGAATAATTTAATTAATTCCGTTCCCTGTAAGCGCGGTAACAGAAGACTATGGAAATAAAAAGTTTTAAAATAACAATATATATCGGATACTTCGGATACATATAGACTATACAGATGAAAATAGCCTATTAGATATTCTATTATTGAGTGACAGTAAATTTCCTAAGAGACCATTAACATATATTTTGATTTGTATTATTTTCGAAACTTTACTTTTTACTCAAATTTGACACTAACTCATGTAAACACGCGTACATTCAAATTCTCTACATCATTAAACTGCGATGAAAATCAAGTATTCCTTTTAAAATTTTGAATGTATTTATTATATATTAAAAATAAAAAGTCTTTATCAATCAAGTAAAATTGTTTATTTTAGTCGCCTTTAAAATTAATATTTTCATGTGAAAAGCATCAACTTTAACTGATAATACAAATGTTAATAGTTCTATCCGTAGTAGGTAAACGAGAGAGATAATTGGATATTCGTGTCACGTCAATATAGAAAGGTAAAAACGAATTAGTATGTGAAAATTCTCGCAATCGCGATTATGTGAAGTAGCTAGATTATCTTTGTTTGACAACAGTTCTTGAATTTGGTCCCGTACTAGCGTAAAATACTTGATAAAATATTAATTAGCATTGTAATGATAAATTACAACTTTAAACTTTTGCGTTCGAGCGGTACCTCTCAGGCATCACCGCATGTGATGCGGTAACTCGAGCGGTGCCTGAGAGACACCATTCAAATCGATGTTTATTTGTGTTTGACCTAAGGAATGTCGCGTGAAGGGTCTACATGGCCTTTTGTAGATCATATTACGTGGTGTCTAAATGTCTTATTTCGGGTAATTCTTTCGCCATAAGAGATGAAAGCTGTACCGCAAACTGTTTAATTCACGGACACAGGCAACCTTCTCAGCGGACGTAGCCGACAGTGCCACCAATTTATATGTCTCAGCCTATGCGTGAATGGCTTATTACTACAACGTTTAGTCTGCGGCACCACTTTCATCTCCTATAGCGAACAAATCATCCTGAACTTGCGACCGCGAGTAGGACTTTGTCTTTGACATCAGTTCGAACAAAAATTATAATACATAATTTTTAATAAATATTTTTCGATAAGTTAAAAAAATATGTATAATGTTAAAATATACGAGTTTAAAGTGGTGTCTAAAATTATTTTAAGTTAACAATAACGAACTCATGAAATAAGAGGGAGCGGCTGATTACTCTCGAGTTGCTGGTTCACCCGACAGAAAAGCGCCTCTAGCGGAAAGGGTTAATTGAATTACTAACTAAATTATTTAGTCACTAAGATTGGATAAAATCTTTTGTAGACGTCATGTGTCAAATAAACATTTTATATTTGTTTTGTATTTAAAAAAAATATAACGGAAAGAATATGAATAATGTGCGATAGGAGCATGAGTAAACAATGGACCATTGTGTGTACTTGTCTCGAGGAGTGTACTTAAAACCGCTTTAAGCGCTGAAAGAGTGCTGGTATGTGCACTCCGTAAACACAAGTATGAAGTGAGTATGGGAACCTTGAGTGAGGGATAAGTATGTATCTTAAACCGAAATTCTGCACGTCTCCAAGTAGCTGAAAAATATTTAATATTTCCCGATTTCATTTTTCGTTAAGGAAATTATTTTTAAACTCGAACGTCCTTCGCTAATTATTTAAAACAAATTGGAGATTGTTTTATAACTACTTATATTTCTTATATTACTTATGGGTATATTTTTCTATTTAATTTTAATTTAATAGAAAAAAAAATTAAATTCTTTTATTCAAGAAACAAATTAGCTGAGATTTTTAACAATAAAAAGACTAACAACGGTAATGATTTGTACTTTCACTGAGAGTTACAAAATAATAATTGTGAAACAATAACGTCGTACGAATACATAAACAGGCTTAGCGCGAAATTAAGGGTATCGTGTTACCATGAGATCGAGATTCAGACATTTTTTTTGAGCGTTGTTTGTCGAGGTGTGACTGACGACCAGCTGGTAACATTCGGAGTCACGTACAAAAGGAATGTTTACAATACATGACCATATAAACATTTTAGCAATTCCACTCCCACTGTAACGCACATGTTAAAATTTGAATTTAATTTTAGCTTAATGGTATTCACTTTTTTTTTATACGTAATAATAACTGCATATTAATAATATCTTAAAAGGTTTATTATAATAAGACTATGAATAGACTAACAGTTATTAGATTCTATTTTATGGTGTAATCATTACTATGAAATATATAATAACATTGTTAGTTAATGTATAAACTATTTACAGCCTGTAATTAGTGTGAAGTTTATACTAACCTTATTACTGCCTGCTTTATTTATGGGTTTACAGAAGATTTCAAATAAAAAATTGTGAAAATAACGTTTGTAAATGACAAATAGATCCCATTTAAACGATCTTTAAACCGGAATTGTTTTAATTAAAATAACTAGGATTTTTTTATTGAAAGTAAAGTTAAAAAAAGTTAATTAAAGTCTTTAGAACACTTTATTAACTAAACATTCATAATTTGCTAAATTAAACGAAAATAAATTGACTGTCAGGAAACACTCGTCTGTTCCTGTTTTATTTACAGTTTTATGACGGAATGGTTTGCTTATTGCATTTAATGCGCGTACGAGGAAGTTAAGTCCGTTTCGTAGCGACTTCGACCGGAACACTTTCCCGGAACAGTTGTAAAGTTCTAGAATTACCGGAGGTCCTTCGTCTATAAACGTAGTTGTAGATGCAAACGAAATCAGAGATATTACAAGACATGCAACAAAATATTAGAAAAGATGTCAATGTTGTGACTATAATATTATAAACATTGCTATCGAGTCTATTAAAAGCCTAAAAAAAATGGAAAATTGGGTGGTTTACGACTATAAACACAGTAACGAAAGCAATACTGACAGTGACTTGTCTATATTTTTTTAATTAACGCACCAATGAAAAATTGTTTAGATTTAAATGATTTGTTTTATAAATGTTATATTATATATTAACTTCCTCCCGATGAATCAAATTGAATAGTTTAAATTTGAACAGTGTCCACAGCATCCACTTACCGTAACGAGCTCTTACCCATATTGTTAAAATGAATAGGGTTACATTCCTACATAATCAAGCCACATCTGTAATCTCGACCTCACCCAAATAACAGCAAGATAAAATAGGCCACGCCGGCTAGGCTTATAGCCAGACAGGCTATCTACTGGGTACAAAATGGATATTTTAAAACCCTGAGTAAATTAAATTTATTGGACATTTATATTATAATCATATGGGAAAAGGTTTATGATTAAATATTTCAATAAATAAAGGTAAAATATAAGTCGTGACATGAAGTCGTAAATTTGGGGGGTGTATTTATTAGTCTTTAAAACACAATAAACTTTTATTAAAACCTATTTTATGTTGTGCGGTTTTCAGATTTCTACCTACGCACAAAAACTGGTTCATATATACCTCAACAAATTTACAATTATAATATTATCTCCAGCATTGAAGAAAACCGAGTACAATGATCACTTCTTTAAAAAAAAACATGATATCATAAGACCAGTATTAATGGCGCAATTGCGACCTTGGATTGGAATCGTCATAGCCGAGCAATATGCAATTCTTTGAATTTAATTACACTTCACAAACTTCCATTGAAACTAAATAACTGAAAATATGTCATTCAATGGACAAACAACGGAAAAGTTCTCTAAAAGGTGTTATAACTATATTACTTCAATGTATGTGTTATTGGACATCACAATTTGTAAGTATACGAAATCGAATTTTTAAAATTGTCAAACTACTAATAATATAAAGTAATTATTATTTAGGTTTTGAATTATCACTTCCATAATAACAGATATTACCGAATGAGTACGACGAACGTAAGCGTAATAGTAAATTAGATAATTAATTAAGCGTAAGCGTAATAAAAATTAGATAGTAAATTAGATGACGAGTCAGACTCGTCCACTGTAACTTCGCCCAAGTAAACAGATGACGAGTCTCACTCGTCAAATGTACTCAAAGGGTTAACATTGGTAGCTAATCAGGCAGATTCGAGAAAACGTTACTACTATTCCAGCTCCCCTTATATGCTCCGAAAATGAATCAGAAATCGTAGTTTTAGCTATCAGTACACACTCTTATTTAAGTAATAAATGTGTTTATAGAAAAAATAATGCAAACTTTATCTAATATTATTAAAACAATAGTGCCTTGTAACGTTTTTAGAATGCAGAGCAATTGTAACGAATAATCTTTAGAAATGCAATTCATCGTATGCTAAAAGGAAATGTGAAAACACTTTCTACCGCCAGAGATTTTATCTTAATTATACCCATAAATATTTTATAAATTATGTAAGATAATGCGTACGAAATTTTTTAAAATGTTTAATTGCAAAAATAATGTTTCAACATTATTACACTAAACGTGAAAGTCGTAAACGGCAAAATCACGAAATTTACTATAACGTGTTAAACAACACACATGAGTACTTAACTTACTACGAAATCATTTTACAAAACAAAAAGTGTTCTGTAAAACGACTTCAATCACGACCATTACATTGTTAGACTGCAAAGAGCCACGTCTGCTAGCACCTAACAGTTACGATGAAATGATGACAAAATTAAGTCACGATAGTAATTTGACAGTTGAATTTATCACAAAGGTTAAATGGTATCTCTTTCAGTATTTAAATGTACAAATATTTTATAAGATCGGTAAACGTGCAAAAATAACATTGTGGGCGAATTACAAATGCAAGATCCATCACAATCGAAGACAGTATTATATATTGGTTAAATAAAGCAGTGGGCCGAAATCAAGGGACAATCGCTTATATACAATATATATAAATATCATTTCTAATCAGAAAGCATTACTTATTAATATGCTTTATGTACAAAAATATCCACAAATGTAAGATTTATATTTAAATAATTTATTATTAACTTACCATAGTATTAGATATATCGCCACAGTATTAGATATAAATGAAATATGTGTAATTAAAGTTAAATTTTGGATTGGTATATTTTCAATGTGTAATAAAATCCAGTATCGCAATGTCGTTTCCTTTTGAGAGGACTTAACAAATATACAGATACATACGGACTAGCATCTGTGGATCGATCGAATATTTATTCCGTGCCGGTACGAACCTCTCAATACTTGTCGTATTAATAATTAACACTTAAACATTATATTAATTGTAAAATTAATTTAAAATTTAAATTGAAATCATAAATCCGAAGTATAAAATGTATCATACCTCCAATATTTTAGACTAGACATTGATCGATCGTATTGATCTCTATAAAATGTTTTCGAAATATAAAGTAGTTATCGTATAAATGACAATTTATAAACAACATACGAAAAACTATTTTACGTAGTGATGTATATTAAAAAAGGATTGTATCCTCAATCTATTCTATGAATGCCATTAAACTATACCCAAAAGACTATAATACTGTAAAGTAACAAAATGTTGTCTCAACCGTTCAAATTCTATAGAACTTACCACAATTGCACGTGTGACGAGTCAATCGTGAGATGTAGACTACGTATCTTTGACGGTAATTCGTTTCACTTGTTACTTATGTCGTCGCTTTTCAAACCTGTCCTTTGTTATGTACTTCCATTATTTCGAGTGACAGTACAAGCTTGATTGCATTATGCTGTACTTTTAATATCTACTAAATGTCACTACTGGTACGTACATTTTATTTAGTTAAATATACAGATTCATCCTTAAATTTGCGTCCACATTTCTTGCCAAGAGAATTATTATATACATTAATCGGTTGTTAAGATCAATGAACTTTTTAGTGAGTGTCAGTCGAGAAAATTTTAAAGATCACAAATAAAATTGTGAAAAATTAAAAAGTACTCATAACTGAATATGTCGATTTGCACGATTATATCTAATGGGGCAGAACTAGTAGGTAACAAAATAGCCTAGAGAAGCCCTTGTGTTAGCCCGATTGTGGTATGTGATCCGTGACTTACAGATGCTTACGGTTGAGTATGTTAAAGAAAAAAACCTAAAATCGATTAGGCGGTGCATGTATGGCCATAAACGAGAAGAGCTATGAGCAAATCTGTACTTTGTTCCTGTGTAAAGTATCGACAAAATGAATACCGGCCGAAACGACCGACATGATCGCCCACGGTGAAAGTGAACTCTGCAAGAACAATAAAAACAAATAGCGAGCCCGACCTAAACACAAAGAGGCTATTTTCGGACCACCGTGGTATTTCATTCACAGTGGACTAAAATAGAATTACCTATAAATATATGACTGACGTAACAAGGTACAAACCAGTCATGTTCTAAAATGTTACTATATTTTCTTAGTGTTAAATAATAGTGCGTTGCAAATTAAGTTTTGAATCAATATTTTACCAGTTCATTTAACACACGATTATTTTAGCGTATCAGTAAATATTTTTATATAACGAAATTAAATGTTCAATGAAACTTACGAACTAACGCCAATGCTCTGGATAACACCTATGTATAAATTAATATGACCGAATAAATAGATAGTAGAACTATATCGTATACATATCTAACTTAGCAAAACAACATTTCAATTAAGCATTTGTTATCAACAAATAACGGCAAAGATGGTTACGTAAGTAAGTGAAGGTTATTTTAACGATGACCGGTTTCCAAACCGGTTCAAAAATATTCATTAGAATGTTGTTTACGCTCTTATTGTATTCGTCTTTATAACTAAACAACAGACATAAATACATTTTGAAATGACAAATTCTATGGGCACATAAAAATATTAAGGGATTTCATTGCAACTCAGCATAGTTAGAAGATCATTAAAAATCCTTCTGATTTTATAGAAGTGGTTGCATCTTTAACAAATTATTAGCCAAAAATGTAAAAAAAAATATGAGACAATAAGATGTCATTCTCGTATAGTTGATTTTACAAAATAAAAAAAGCATACGCACGTTGAAGAGAAATCTGTGGTTATTCCCGCTATACGATCCACATTAATCGAAACGCACTTACAAGCCGATACAAATCGGACATTAGACATAGTTACTGGTGAAACTCCGTGACGATTGTGCCATATAACAATTACAAAGAAAAGAATAATGTATTCAACTTTAAAGTAACTGTTCTTTCGAAAAGCACGAAAATAGCAAAATAAATAACAAAAATAATAACGTATTTTAAAATCAGACCTGTCAGGGTTTTCTTTATGTCTTTGAGTCCTTATCTTTGGAAATGAATAATTTTAATCAACTATCTATATAATTTGTTAAATAAAAGCGCGTGTTGTTTTAGATTACGCGTCTAAAAAAAATTATGATGAGGATAAAAATAAAGAAAAATGTATTACTTGTAGGTAAATAGAAATGTTTTTGCCATAATAACTTTATATTCTTAATACTTTTCTCAATTATAACATTTATTTACTGGTCACGCTTGGTGGGCTTTGTCTAGGTGGATACTAACTCATCAATTTCTTAAATATCATCATAAGCCAATATAATGCCAGTGGTGGCTTTTGATCTCCTACAAAAACGTCCTCAATAATTGGTCTTGTGATTTCCATATACAGTGACTTTCAAACAGATCTTTAAACCACTTTATCTATTGCCCAATGAACATTAGTCCTTTGACTATAGTGCCCTGCCCATTGCCACATAAGTTCCTTTAATCCTCTCAAATTAATTTTAATCACACTTAACAGTAAATATTAATAACAATTAATAATATCACTTTTTATTTCCTAATAAGTATGAGGATTGTACAAGAACAAATTTCCTAAATAATACCACTTAGTCATGATTGCTTTATTATATCAAAAATCAAATATTTGTTGAAAATTTATTCTTGGTAGACTATGATGTTCATATGACCATAACTCATATTTAAATGGTGTGGCATGGAATGTGTTCAATAAAAGGCTGAAATAATTATCCACAAAAAACACTACCCACTTTCACGCTGCATAATCTAAATTTTTTCTATTAGACATGAGCTAACAATTAACTTCAAATTCAACTAATATTGTGACAATGAGGCCATAGATTCTTAAGCATGTTTGCGTAGAATACTTCTGGCTCTAACATGTATGACTGCTGGAACACAGCAATGTTGTTATGGCAGCAGAAAAAATCTACAATAACATGTGATCTGATAAATAACATTTAAATACCACATATGCCTTTTTATAATTAATGCATTTGAATATCAGTACTGTTTAAACTGTGAGGATTGTTAGAATATTATTTTATTAATGTAAAACATTTCTATAACATTCTGAATTGTTCTATAAAGATATATTAATTAATGTATATGAAGTAATCATACCATCAAGAACTTCTATCTAAAATTAAAATTGTTTCTAATCACTTTTACATGTTCTTGTTGTTAAAACTAAAAGATAATGTAAGAATAAAACAAGTGTTGAGGTCATACATACTTTAAAACTCGGATTATTGATGACCTAATCTTACCTAAGACCTTTTTTGCATATCACTGCATAATAAATGTAATAAAATTTAGTACTCTTAGTTATGTATTGATAACTAAAATAGTTTCATATTTATTACTTATCGATACTACATTGGTTACAAGCATTTATAAAGAAATAGTCTTTCATATTACTGTTGTTTTTAACTGTTTTTTTTTTGTATTCTAAACAATGTCCAATAACAAAGTGGTTATGAAGAAAAGTATCAGATAATGAAAGTGTCATATTGATTAATTATGAAGATTGCAAAGGAAATTATGCAATGAAAGTCGATGAGAACGCTGACTGTAAAAGACTTTCTAATTATTTGTACAGGGTCAATTGCAGTTTGTATAGGGTCTTACATATAACAAACAAAATAAAAGAATGATTCTTACCAGTTCGAGGAGAGATGGGAACAGCAGGCTTTGGTGCAGAATTGGAGCAAAGTCTTCCAATCTTAGTAGGTGGTTTCAAGCCTGATGGTTTAGACAATGTTGTAGGCCTGGCGTGTTCAGCTGCCCGCGGTATAGTAGAAGCTGTTGTGCTGACTGATTCATTGTCTGATGAAGTAGATGATGGAGCGGGAGGCGGCACAGCGATGTCCACGGATAAATCTTGTTCACTCATTTTTTGTTTTTAACTTTTACTGTTTTTGTAGTTACTAATTGCTTATCGTCACTTTATCAACATTCTCTTTACGCTAATAAAACAAAAACAATAAGCGAACGACTCGTCTTAAAATAATCTCGCGACTAATAAACCAAAAATATCGCAAGTTCCCGCGCAATAACAGGACACGCAATCTGGATCACGGCCATAAAGACACCAAGACATTAACGTAAATAAAGTTAGTGTTTTTTGCAATTACGGTTATTTTATACTACGTGAAATAAATTATTCGTGCAATTAAATTTAACAATAGAAAATTACATCGGAATTATATGTTAGAACTATGTTTACTACTTTTATTTTGTGAACAGACTAAAATAAATTTGAACAGCATACCTTGAGACGTTAATCAGAGCACATACCGTGGTATACGTGACTTAAAAAACTCGCGAAATTTTTACAGCTCACCGATCGAGCTGAACTTGACGTTATCACTACACGTAATAATACCTACAAATTATTTATTTAAAACATTAAACTTTAATATTTCAACCACAAAGGCACTACTTAATGTATCTAAGCACAAAACAACGTATTATTAATCACTCAATGAACAGAGCACAGAATTATTAATGCAGAAATACATTGCATTGTACCACAGAATGTTTAAATTTTTTTAGTATACGGCTTTTCTCACGGAGAATAGATCTTTACCTTGCGTTCAGAAACAATTATAAATAAAATTATCAATAAAAACATCATGGAACTATTATCAGTAATTTTGTTACATTAGATGAATTTTAAAAAACTATCTTAAAGCAATAACTATATTTTATGTTAATTATTGGGTAAAGTCTGTACAAAATAAAGGGTAATATGGAACACTCGGTAATCATATATTTTACTGTACGGTCATTATGATGATAAATTCGTAAATTAATTATTATTTGGTTCACTAATTCAAAAAGCTTAAAATCACATATTAAAAATATTTAATTAATTTATCATTTTCAAAAAAAAAAGTTAATTTGCGTGTTCAAGTTGGTGATTAACAAAATATAACCTTCCTTCATGTAAGTTTATAACTTATAACATTGATTTCCTTCTACTAGCAATATGATGCAAAGAATTGTACCGTTATTGGATATTGTTCTAAATTAGTATCTTAAGCAACACATTTTAGAATTGTAAATATGTAAAACAGGCGCTATTTTTGTTTCTATAAATTGTCTAATATTAATAATTTTTTTCTATTTATTTTGTATTTTACTTGGAAAAATATTTGCTGGTAATTCCATGTATAATGGATACATATTTTGGTTAGGTACCACATAACTTTGAAATGAAAGTAAATAAGTTAGATCACTTTCAAAATAGGACCCAACCTTTGCATTCTGTGGTATAAATTGAAAGTTATATTGGATATGTTGTGACTATAATACCTGAACTGTTCTGACTTTGGCAATGAAAAAAGTCAGGATTGTTAACTCGTTGATTAAATTATAAATATATTTAAGTTTCACGACGAACCACCACAAATGTAATATACAAAATATAATTATGGAAAATTAAATTCCAAATTTTGTTTAAAATGAAGCTTACACATAAAAACATCGAAAAGGATGGATGCGGGTAAGTCTTCTTTGTAAATTTAAAATATACTTTACAAAACACCAAATATAACATATTTTGTTATTGATTTTCTTAGAAGTATTGGGTTAATTCCCGAGGACTCGGAAGATATGTGGCATGCTTACAACTTAATCGCAGAAGGCGACGCGGTCACGGCGTCAACAGTACGGAAGGTTCAAACAGAGTCATCAACGGGATCTTCTACCAGTAATAGAGTAAGAACTACTTTGACTATCAGAGTGGAAAACATAGATTTTGACACACAAGCTTGCGTATTGCGATTGAAAGGACGTAACATTGTAGAGAATCAATATGTTAAGGTAAATAAGATTTTTCTGTTTATCTTATAATCACGATTAAAATTGCATTTCTGTACCGATAATTGAAACCATATTAATATCAATATGTGCGTGTATACTTTTCATTTAGATGGGTGCATATCATACATTAGATTTGGAACAGAACAGAAAGTTTGTTTTGCAAAAAATTTTATGGGATTCAGTTGCATTAGATAGAGTTGAAACAGCTTGTGATCCTGCTGCTAGTGCAGATGTGGCAGCAGTTGTTATGCAAGAAGGATTGGCACATGTCTGCCTTATTACACCCTCCATGACCTTAGTTAGGTCAAAAATTGATGTGACTATACCAAGAAAAAGAAAAGGGTTTGTTCAACAACATGAAAAGGTGCCTGATAATTAATGATATATTAATTTTAACTATAATCTTAACTAAAACACAACTTTTAATTATTATATTTTTTTCAAGGGTCTTAATAAATTTTATGATGCTGTCATGCAAGGAATATTGAGACACATTGATTTCAATGTAGTTAAATGTGTAATTCTTGCATCTCCAGGCTTCGTTAAAGATCAGTTTTTTGACTACATGATGCAGCAAGCTATTAAGACAGATAACAAATTGCTTATTGATAATAAGGGTAAATTTTTGTTAGTAAAAGCATCATCAGGGTTTAAACATTCATTAAAAGGTAATTTTATTAAAAAAATTCACTTATATGTCTCTCTCACTCTATCTTTAAATATATGCCATAGATTTTTTTACAATATGTGTAACAATTATTATAGCATATCATAATAAAAAGGAGTGACAAATAGCTACTATTGGATGTAATAATTTTATGATACAGTGAAATTATAATTAAGATTTTCTGTTTACCATGTTTTATTGATAATAAATATAACATGTATGGTTTCCAGAAGTACTTCAAGAACAATCAGTGATAGCAAAAATATCAGATACCAAAGCAGCCAGTGAGGTGAAATTATTGGAGAGTTTTTACACAATGCTGCAGCTGGAACCAGCTAAAGCTTTTTATGGAAAAAAGCATGTTGAAAAGGCTAATGAAGCCCTTGCTATAGAAACTTTAATGATTTCTGATAAATTATTTAGGTATTTATTTTATAAAGTAGTTTATGCCCATTTTTGATTATTGTAATCTGTTAATGTAAATTATGTAAAAAATTGTTTAATATATTGTCAAATGTATTTTCTAACAGTCCCAAATATCTGTATATTAACTTTTGCTCCAAATGTCAATAATAAATTCCTTTGTCCTTGATATTTGATGTGTTTATTATAAAGACAATAAGTAAACAATGACTTTGAGGATTGATGATTAAGTAGCTCTGAGTATTAATATTACTAGGTAAAACATTTTCCATTTAAAGCATTTTAAACTCATATTATGTTTGTTTGATTAATTTATTTATAGAAGGGCAGTGGGAAAATTTTGAAAATACCTATCTTCCTTAATAAATAACAACTCAAATCTTCATGTAATTTTATAAAAAAAGCATATGTATTTGTAAGAAGCAAATTTTTGGATAGGATGCTAATAATTATAGGAGTAACGATTCTTTAATTACAATTAGTTGTAATGAACATATATGTTGCTAATTTTATACTTTTATTTAGGTGTCAAGATATATTAAAGAGAAAGCAATATGTAGCACTTGTAGATTCAGCAAGAGAAAATGGCTGTGATGTAAGAATATTTTCAAGTATGCATGTGTCTGGGGAACGTAAGTATATTGAATAATTTTTATTTGTATAAAGTTGGGTTTTATAGATGAATTATCAATATGTGGAGTCCTGCTATTGTGTATTGATATTATTGCAACTTAATTGAAAAACAATGTCTTGCCTCTACCAATTATTTATGTATAAATCGTTTGACTGCTAGTTTAAACAATACAATGCCATATGGTAGTAAGTAGTAACAATATTCATTTTATTTTTTTTTTGCCTGCCTCTGCAGTGGTAAACCACTTGTATTGTAAACTGGAGGTCCCAGGTTCAATACTGGGATATCATGAGTATTGGATTCTTGATGGTGGTACAGATTTTTTGGCTTTGCCTGGTTAGATACCATCCTCAATGTCAACTTGCTGCCATTAAAACTTTGTGGTTCCAACAGCCGTACATTGATGAGCATGCTTAACCATCTATGACCTCATTGTTATTTAACATCATGTGAAATTAAGTGTTGACTTATAGTTAATACAACTTAAATAAATGTTACAGAACTGGATCAACTAACTGGCATAGCAGCAATATTGCGTTTCCCAATGCCTGAGCTAGAAGACAGTGATGCTGAAGATGAAAGTGAAGCAGAATCTGATTGAAATTATCATTCTGATGCTGTTTATATCTTACTTGTATATTTATCTTTTGTTTTGAATATCTAAGAAAACTACCTATGTAATTGCTATTTTAATCAATTAAGTATTGATCTTACTACATAGAAAAACCTTTTATGTTGATTATACCTGAAACTAAAAGAATATAATTTCCTTTATCTTAGGGTATTGTTTTTCTTTTTATAAATGTAATAATTGAATATTGGAAACATGTTTTTAGGCAAACAAATTACCTCATAGTCGGTTGCTAACAAAAGATTTTTCTTAAAATTTTCCCAATGTTTAACACCAGCAAATTGTAATTGTATGATAGTACATTATTTGCAACAATATAAACATGATCTGGCAATATATTAACAGAAACACTAATAAAGGTATCTAATGTATAGGTTTATACATGAAATAAAAATATGTAGTTTAACAAAGTATTTTATTAATTTCAAGAAATTAATTAGAAGCTGCTTCCAGTGCTTGCATTTTCTGTTTGCGCTTCTCCACCTTCTTTTCGTCTTTAACTTTTTCGTCGTGAAGGCGCCGTTTCTTTCTCAGCAGCCATATCTCTTTCTTCCTCTTCTCTTGACCAGCTTTCATACTCTTGTATAGATTTCTGTGCTTTTTACGCACAAGTTTTTCTCTTAATCTAAAGGCCTGTTTGTCTTCTATTTCTTTTTGATAAGGATTTTCTTTGTGTGGTACACCAACAGAAACTCCCATTGCCCTTTTCTATAATACATTTTAATTTTAGTTAATATTAGAAATATTGAACAACAAATAAGAAGTTTTGTAGCATTTATCTTTTGATCAAATATGCAACTGGTTTGAAGAAACAAAGTACTGTATCTCTAATACTTGTTGCATATTATTTTTTGCAAAAAAGGGAAATATAGTCTTTATAATCTACCAAGAGTATGATCTATTAGTACACTATTGCTAACTGTAATTATAATTTCTATTTTATTACATGTCTACTTAACCTTAATAGACTTGCCTCCTATATTATAAACAGTATGGAAATAAATAATATAGATCACAAACCTTGTCTTTAGCTAATTTCTTTTTCTGAACATCTAGATCATCTTCACCATCTTCTGAGGAAGATTCTTCTGCTATTTCTTGGTGATATTGACGAGATAATGCCATTTCATCATCTTCGTCTGATCTTTCTACTTCACTTTTGTCTTCAGAGTCTTCATTACTAGCTTCTTCAATATCACTTCCAGATGGTTGATCATCGCCTAAAATTTATAGTTTATAATATCTTGTAACAACATTGGTAAATAAAATTAAATAAATTTTTTCTGTCCTATTTTGTAGAAGTAGGTTATATTTATGTCCTAACTCTTGGGCTTGATTTCACCAGATGTTAAGTGACAATGATCCATCGATGGTGAAGTGTGTTTGCCCAGAATTCATCTGGGTCTCCATACATATGACAGTTGGAACAAAGCAATGCTGTTATGGCGTCAGATTGACATTGATGGTGGCAGCTAGCCAGGTGGATTTGAAAACCCCTATCATCATCCAGATTCTATTACCCCTGTGGCAAGATCAAACTCGGAACCTCTGCATTACAAGGCAAGT
This sequence comes from Pharmacophagus antenor, assembly GCA_018245475.1. NCBI lineage: Eukaryota > Metazoa > Arthropoda > Insecta > Lepidoptera > Papilionidae > Pharmacophagus > Pharmacophagus antenor. The sequence continues at coordinate 4,321 of DWQX01002670.1, read as the reverse complement.
TGCTAAACAACTGCACCACAGGCAATCAGTCTATGACAAATTAAATATGTAACTGCATAAAACATTGTTTTTTGTAAATATTTTGTATATTGGAGGTTAGAATCAACTTTTTAAAAGATTAATGATTATAATTTAAGTTTTTCTTTACCTAGTGGTTTAAAGTTAGGATCCTTTAAAGCTCTTTCTTCTGGTGGCATGTAGACTTGGTCCTTTATCTTGTCAACAAATGGCGATAAGTGAGGTGGTAGAACTGCACCCATTAAATATTTATTAATTGGAAGTAACATTCTTGCATTTATACTGTCAAACACCCATTGAGGCTGTACATAATATCGGGACAAATATTGTTTTTCCAAGCTAGGTTTATCTACAATCTGGTATGCAATAGATTCATCATTTTCATCAAATGTAGCACCTACAAAATGGTTTCTGTCCCACGACACTTCGCCTCCGAAACATCTTATTATGAAAACCATGGGTTCTCTTGGAACTTCTCTATTAATAAAGAATTTAAGGCCTTTAAACAAGGTCTTTAATTTTTTAATCTTTTCAACTTCTTGTTTTGCCTCTTCAAGTTTCTGAGGATCACCATCCTCTGATTGGAATAAGTCAATTTCAGGTAGTTCTTCAACTTCATTTGCACCTGCAATTTTTGCTACAGAAATATTCAGTGCAGCAATTCTTTCAGCCACATAAGCTTGTTCATCTACAAGGTCTTTTTCAGTTTCAGGTGAGAATCCAGCTGTTAGTTGAGGTGGATATACTAAATTCAGGGAATGAAACAGTTTAAAGTTTATAAATCCTAGCATCATTGTGTAGAATTCAACAAACGTAGACATGATTTTAAAGTCAACTTCATCTTTGTTTTGCGGCTGAAACAAATTATGTGCATGAAATAAATATCAAATACATGAAAATCTGAAGCTAATTACATACATAAGTACTTATTACAATTATATAAGTAATTACATATTCAAAACAAAGTAAATACCTGGAAGGCAAAGTGGTGGGGTACAATCCAAGTAATAGTTTGCCCTTCAAATTCAGCTTGATAGTAATAACCTTTAATTGATACAAATACTTTACGAAGAGCTTTTGCTGCAATAACAGCATGCATAAATTCTACTGTAAGTCTCCTACAAAGAAGAGACTGATTTCTGGGAACTTTCTTTAATGAAGGGAAAGTACTAAACAAAAAGCATAAAGTCAGGCAATCATCCAGGTCCCTTAAGGCATCAACAAATGTCGGATATCTTTCTTTGACAATGTGGTCAATGTTAATAGATGGATAGTCACGTAAATATTTCCTCATTCGACCATATTCTCTTGTAGCTCGAGCCTTTCGAATTTTTTGTTGATAGACCTGTAAAGGAAAATTACAATAATTTCTTACTTGGCTTCATTGTAACTTGTCATCAACTGGTACTGCAGCATTTGAAATTCATTCAAGCAATTCCTCTTCTAATCAACTAAAACATTATATAAACTAATGTATTGTAGCAAATTAATACTCATATGTTGCATATCAGTATGTGTATTTGTATATTCTTTAACCAATTTTCATGAGAATAATTGATATACACTGTTACATCTGTAAAATCCAGCTAGTTTCATAAAATAAAACTTTAACCAAGCATACCTTTAAATCTCTTAACTTCCATATTATAGGTTCATGTAATAAAAATTTTATATCCTTAGTGTGGTAGAGAGTTTTAATGCCACCAACACCTTTCTGAGCTCTCTTACGGTTGCGAGGCTCTCGAGGATATATGCCTTTTAAAATACAAATACGCCTGAAATCTTTCAGTGAAAGTTGCAATTTTTTAAGTGCAGCTTTTCTTGTCATAAATTGTGCTCCTTCCCCCGATGAATACTGTAATTATAAACAATACAAAATTGTTGTTTCATATTAATAACTGATTTTCAAACTACATTGTGATCAATACGTTTTGAACGGTAAAACAAAATAGGGAAGATAAAAATATTTAATGAAAACACGTGTTATTATGTTGGTTATGTCAGATATACATACCTTCTTCTTTTTCTTGGAAACCATTTTAAGTTTTATGAGAAGAGGACGATAAAGATTAATTTAGCGATTATAATAAGGTTTAGTACTTCGCAAACTTAACAAAATGCTTTAATAATTTATTTTAACTACATGTTATGGTTACGGTGTTATTATTGCGAAGAAAAGAATCATGAACAACATTCCCTATTTTTTGTTACTGAAAGAGCAAAGGACTGTAGCCCATGCATCCACCATTAATAACAGTATTGACGTTTCACACTAGTAAGGGACCGTAAAAAATATTAAAATATAATATGCTGCTGCTGCTGCTGGATTCGGTGAAGTTTGCGCTGTTAGTCTTATTGACGACTATTACAGCTTCATCGAAACTGGCTTGCGAATCCGGTGATCCGCGAGCTATCTAAATATAACATAATATGTTAAAGATTTTCATCTTTATATTAACACTGCCGCCGTTAACTACCTCAACCAAGAGTTTGTTTACGATTTGAAGTTGCAACCGAACAGTTCTCTGTAACTTGTGCGTCAAACTATTCATGTAAATTAATTGTAAATGATAAACTAAACGTTCACATATTTGGCCAAGGGTGCGAAGAGGTTAAATTTATTTTTTTTCTCCTAATTCCACACACTTATCAGTGCTCATTGAATTGGATTCTGTACAAAATTTTGTAGCTTTTAAGTGAAACTAATTTTAATTCTTGTATAAGCTGCCATCTTTTATAGTTTCAACAGCTGACTCACGGGGTTTATTACACGAGGAACACTTTAAATTCATTTTTGAATTTGTTCAAAAACTTCTGAAACTTCTAAAAAAAAAAGACTGAATACTTAAAATAAGTGTATTTAATTGTAACGATGAATTACGTTTGATATTAAAAACTTATAACAAAAATATGTTCACTTGATACCTCGCGTATCACCCTATCACATGAAACACTAAGTCTCAATAAAAACAGTAACGGCAAATAGTTTCATTAAAATACAGGTAATGCTTATTCTAACGATTATTTATTCATCATCCGTATTTTCTTTTGCTGATCTTGATGTTTGAATTTGAGGCAAGGCTGTGGGATCTAACATTATATATTGATATGGATAGGCGTATGCTCCAGGCCAGTGGTGTGGAACTGCTTGATGAGATTTTGGTCCATTGCCTTCGTCTCTGAGATTATCCATTGCAGCTGTAAGTGTCGCCATCATTTGAGGGTAGTAGTAAGGATAAGAATAAGCAGATAGACCCATGGTTGTTGTTTTTCCTTCCGATCGAAAATGTGATGTTTCGTCAGTTTTGGGTATGTTAGATGCATAAAATCCGAAAGGATAAGGATTAAATGGGTTGCCTTCTGTAATCCCAGGCACAGGTAAAGCATAAGCGTATTTAACTGTAGGGCTTGTTACTACTGTTCTTTTCTGTGTTGTCACGGTTTGTTCGTGTGGGGTAGTGCTAGTAGTTAAACTCTTTGTGAATTTAATGGGCGTGGAAGCTGCTTGAATTTGTGGGGCTGTCGGTATAAAGTTGACTGGATGTTCTGTTAGCCATTGTGAGTTGACATCAGTGTCTTCCGATGCTGCCACATATAAATCACCAGTTACGCCGTCTTCAGATGGTTTAACAAAAAGCCCATGCACTGGAGTTAGCTGACTATGTAAGTCAAAATTTGCAGCGTATATTTTCAGAAAGAGAAACGTAAAATAAATTATAATAATTGTTTTCATTACGACTAATACCTTATAAATTTTATCTTTTTAAAATAAGTTTCTTCTGTTTCGCTCCCGTGCATGAGAGGAACTTTAAACTCTTTAATTGGTGGTTTGAACATTATACTCTCAATATATATCATCAATAAATAAGATAAGCAAGGAAATTCTTATCATGCATGTTGAGATCGGAATAGTTTACGTTGTAGCACGTAGGGTTGAGAAATTCATTCTATCTACACGTTTTATGATAATCAATATAACGGAATATTTTGAAGTTTTGGTCGATTGCATGGTATTTTTTTTTTAATGTAAATTGTTAAAGTCGAATGAGAAAATAACAAGTTCATGAACTTGCCGTTAGACCTTAAGTAAGATAAATAATTAAAAAAAATTAACATCACTTACATCAGAGCATGTTTCATTAATTATTTGTAAAACTATCTTTTTTTTTTGTTTGCGCGGGGAAAATGCATTGCTGCACCGTACCCCCCCCCCTCGTGGGAGGGGGAGGCGTGTGTGGGGCTACCGGCGCCCTGAAAAGGGCACTTTTCCTGGAAATTGGCCCAGGGGCTACCCACTAAAAAC
>DWQX01002669.1:0-20754 GCA_018245475.1 Pharmacophagus antenor | reverse complement strand
TGTCTCAATAGAGACAGTGTCGCCCATCTCCAGAGGGCGCAGCGGGCCATCGCTCAACGCGTGGCCCGCTGCTACAATACGGTCCTCGTCGCCCGACGAATCGGACGACGAGGACTGGGTTTGGGACGGCGGAGGAGGGAGCGAAGAGGACTAGCGGTTTACCGCCGCGGGGTTTTAGTGGGTAACTTCTGGGTCACCTTCCCAGAAGCAGCGCCTTTCTTAGGGCGCCGGTAGTCCCACACACGTCCCTCCTTCCACGGGGGGGATATGGTGTGTAATGCATTTCCCCGCGAAAAAAAAGGCTTTGACATCATGAACAAGGAAGACACTCCGCTTTCGACACAACCGTGGAGGCAAGCGTTATCAAAGTCACGTGGACGTGACCGCATACTCCACGGATTTACTGGACAAGTTGAACGGATGACTCGTAGACGAGAGACTTACAAGTTCGGACCACAACGGCATAGCATTCGTCTCAAAAAATCTGAGGGCATCAAAATAAATAGAACAACAAGAATCTTTAACACTAAAAAAGTAGACCGGTTTAAATTTAGAGAAACATTAAAAATACGATTAAATGAACATAAATTGACAGAATTAGATATACAAATAATTTGAACTGTAACCGAAATAGATAATGCAGTCAGTAAGTAAACAAACATAATACAGGGAGTGTGTGCGGATACTATGCTGAAGAAAAAGACGAACGAAGAGCTGAAGGTGCCGTGGTGGTCCGAAAAACTTGCGAAGATGAAGTCTGAGGTCGCAACAAAAAGCGCAGGATACGCTGCGCAGCCTCAGTGAGAAGGTCGATGGTCGCTGAGGACTACCTGCAAGAAAAGGAGAAATACGAGAAGAAGGCAGCAAAAGCACAACTGGACGGTCGGAAGGAGTTTTGCGGGAAACAGGACAAGGAAGGAGTCTGGGGAGGAATTTATCGCGCAATCTGCAAGACAACGAAGAGGGAAGAAGGCCTTCCGCTTCAAAACAACGGAGTGGTTTTGGGGTCGAAAGATCTACAAGATGTTAATCGCCCGTCTCAAGTTTCTTTTGCTTCCGAAGATGTGCGCGCATCAATTCCGTTTCATGCCACAATTGAGCACCGAAGACGCCTTCTATGTCCTAATGCAACACATTAACGTCAAATTGAATGAGAAGAGGATAATTACTATCATATCATTGGACATAATTGGCGCTTTTGATAGCGTCTGGTGGCCGGCAATACGGGTTCGACTGGCGGAAGAGGGTTGTCCTGTGAACTTGAGAAGGGTGATAGACAGGTATCTGAGGGACAGGAGAGTCGGGGTACGATACGCAGGCGAGGAAAGCCACAGAAGAACCAGTAAGGATTGCGTTCAGGGCTCGATAGGAGGTCCCATTCTGTGGAACTTCCTGCTGGACCCTTTGCTTAAAAGTTTGTGCGCCAGGGACTACTGCCAGGCCTTCGCGGACGACGTAGTAATGGTGTTCGATGGTAAAACCGCACTAGAAATCGAGCTTCGGGCAAACAACGCGATCGAACATGTCCACACGTGGGGTGTGGAAAATAAGCTTAACTTCGCTGCACACAAGATCAATGCAATGATAATTACAAAGAAGCTCAAATTCGACACTCCGAGTCTGGTCATGGGCGGCGTCGTAATCCCTATGTGCTCCAGATTAAGTTGCTCTGTGTTACCATCTACTACAAATTATCATTTAAGTCACATGTCGCGAATATCTGCAGAAAGGTCCTCGGCGTATACATACAGCTGAGAAAAGCGGCGAAAACCTGCTGGGGTCTACAACCTGAAGTAATCAGAATGATATACGTGGCTACAATCGAGCCAACTATTTTGTACGCCGCCAATATTTGGGCGCCAGCGGTCGAAAAAATCGGAGTAATGAAACAACTCAATGCCGTACAGCGGGGTGTGGCCCAGAAAATCTGTAAGGCATACCACACAACCTCACTTAATTCACTTCTGGCACTAGCAGGACTGCTCGCTCTTGACCTTCCGGTTAAGGAATCAGCATACCTTTATGGTGCGAAGAGGGGAGTCGCACTGCTGGAATTGAAAGATAGGGAGATTGAGACGATGGCTCTAGCCATGGAAGCCCCACACCCTGCTGAACGGACAATCATTGAGTTCGAAAGTCTGGTAAACCAAGAGCAGATCGACGTGAACAACGAACTACAAGTTTGCGTGTTCATTGACGGTAGTAAGATCGAGGTCCGAGTCGGCGCAGTAATTTCCATCTGGGCTGGCGACAAAGAGCTTAGGGCCCTCAAACTCAAGCTAGCCGTTTACTGTTCGGTTTACCAGGCAGAGTTGTCAGCAATCTGTAAGGCGACCAGAGTGATCGCGAAGCATCCGGCAAACACCTTCGCTATCTTCTGTGACGAAGTCGGCCCTCGTGACCATCAAAAACCCGAGATGCCTTCATCCCCTGGCAGTCGAAACAAGAGAGAACATCAAGAAACTGTCTCTCCAAAATAAGGTGGTTTCCTTATTTTGGATTAAAGCACATGCCGGGATGATAGGCAACTAGAGGGCGTATGTTCTGGCATAGGAGGTCGCAGCAAACTCCAAACGAAAACCAGAATACGATAAGTATCCAACCTCGTATGTGAAACAGAACCTTCGTCTCAACACAATAAAAACCTGGAACGAAAGGTATATAACTGGAGATGCAGCTGCGATAACGAAGATGTTTTTGCCGGAAGCAAGCATGGCGTAAAGAATAAGCAGAGAATTATCATTAAATAGAGTCATAACCCAAATAATGACGGGACACGGTGGGTTCTCGGCATACTTGCATCGATTTAGGTGTAAGGAGAGCCCATCGTGCATATGCGATCCCTCATACAATGAAGACGTCCCACATCTAATGGACTGTCCAGTCTTTGGAAAAAAAAAAGAAGAATTACAAGGAAAACTTAAAACACAAATAAAAACACAATTTGGCAAATATTTGCAAACAAGCATAACAGAGAACTTAATATTTTGTAACTATATTGGCAAGAAAGTAATAGAAAAAAATAAATAGATAAACACCAATCATACCAAAGTAAACTCACAGCAACTTAAAATAAAAGATAATAACAACACTAGAAGTAAAAAGTCTCTGATTATGTCAGAGGCACAAAGTGGTATATAATAAAAATAAAAAAAGAATTGGTACTAGGTGCCACTTTATTCTGGTCACCAACATCTATCAGGATTTTCAGGGGTATACCCTGGAAAAGATGCACAAATACAGGCCGATAAGACTGGCAGCAGGCTTATCGGCCTGTGGTTTACTTTGTTTTATACTATAAATATAATCCATAATTTTATCGTTAATAACTTTTTGCAAAACAGATGCTTTACATAACCGTTCTGGGGTATCCAATAACCATACTTTGATTTAAACAATGAGTTAATCATTCTTGTAATCATTTTGAAAAATGTTTGTTACGCTGTTAATATGATGTTATAGGAAAAGATAAATGTTAATACATCATCTACATCACTGCCAGCCAATTCCATGATTGGAATGAATGATAATACTTCAGTTAATGGATTGAATGCACGACAAATGATAGTATTTAATTTGATTAGAGCATCCACTCTTGAGCAAGGCATAAGTAAACAAGATATGTATGTCACATTAAAAGATCGCATGTCGCAAATGGAATTTGAGTAAGTATACTTTTGTTATATAGTGGATTGACAACTTCTTCCCGTATACAGTACTTGGCCACTCTCCAATCTCAACACGTTGCTGCAGAATTTGAACAAACATCCATTGTGTTAGATTATTTTGTTGCATATCTATGCTACATGAGATACGCTAACTGCACTACATAAGATATTCATACAAACCAGTAGTCAGAGAAACTAAACATATATGTATCAGTCACAACTTGCAATGGTATTATAAAAGACTTGGTTTGAAATTGTCTTGTAAATTTTTTTTTACATAAAATTTTGTGCCGTAAGCTTTTACATTTTATTGGTATGGCATTAAATTGACAAGTAAATAAACAAGTTTTAAAGCTTTTTCTTATATGTATTGCTTATTCCCTCAAGAAAAATTATTTGCAGTTAACTCTTGCTAGATATTAATAAAACTAAAATTTTCTTAGAAACACAAGATTATTATTCTGTATGCTATTATTTTATAGGAATATTTTGGAGTGGATGTGTGGCGAAGGCCACATATATTCAACTATTGATGAGGAACATTTTCGTGCCACAGATGCATTTTAATAGGAGTTTAATGTATAAAAGTTTTAAATTTGTAAAATAAAATTGTTATTTTTAATATTTCACTGGCTTTATTTGTTTGCAAACACATTTTTATCAACATATTCACACCAACATTTGCAAATGACTCTGATTAGGTGATATTTCTTGTACTACTGATGTGGTCCAGCACTTAAATGTTTTAGATAGGAATAACAAAATGTAAACTTGATAATTTATGTGTGTCCTCACATACATTTTTTAATTATAACAGGTAATTTTATGGCACAAAACCTACGATGTACTAAAGAAAAAATATTAAAAAACCTATTAAATTATTGATAATTGTTAAAATGCTTCCACATAACAAGAAACAAAAGCGACTTGTGTTTCATCTTGCTTTTATCAGTATTAGGGGAACATGTAAAAGATGTTAGATAATAACTTTCTTGAATGTCTCCCTGGCATTGTGGTTTACCGCCTGCTTTGTAATACGGAGGTCCCGGGTCAATTACCAGGCCACAGAATTATTGAAGTCGGAATGGTGAGTTTTTTGAACTCTCCTGGCTACCTACCTCCTTCAATGACAATCTGCCGCCATAAGAGTCTTGCTGTGTTCCGGCAGTCATACATAAGAGGAGTATTTTAGGTGAACACACTAGCATCTACGGCTTTATTGTCGCTTAACATTTGGTGAAATCTATAATTTACTGTAACTTGGGGTACTTTAATAATTATTTTTTGATTAATTACCTACCGTTTGTCATTTTAAAATAATAAGTAGTTAGAATGACTAAGACGCAGTTATCTTTTATTAAATCATTTTTTTATTTTACAACGCAGTCACCTTTTAGGAGTATACATTTGGCTTTTTTTAAACATAAAATTACTTTTTGAAAAATTTTCGTCCTGATCCCTTAAAAAATCGTGTACAGAAGCGATCACTGCGTTATCATCAAATTTCTGATCTCTGAGGTGCACTTGTTGCTGCAGAAAGAGATAAAAAAATTACTAGGAGGCGATGTCCTGTGAATATGATGATGGGGCACCCACCAATTTAAAGCCAGCATCTTCAATGGCAGTCATCGCAACTTTGGACTTGTGCGTGGGCACGTTATATATGTGAAACATAACAACTTTGGCTAGTTTTCCACGCCGTTTCCCGCGTATTTTATTTCGCATTTTTTATTTGTTCTGCATATAAAAACCCCGTAATAGCGGTTCTATGACTGAGGTATTCGATCATTACTACTCCTTGACAATCCCAGAAAAAGATTACGAATCTTGTCGGCGGATGGAATTGCCTTAAGTTTCTTAAAAGTTGGAGATGACAGTCTACCAGGTCATTGACTGTTGTTTCGTTTCAGAATCGTAATGGTGAAGCCAGGTTCCATTCATAGTTATGAATCGAGACAAAAAGCGGGCAGGATCTTATTGTAACAAATCTGAATACCCTTGTGAAATTCTTAGTCTGCTTTGTTTTTGCGCGTCAAAGTATTCTAGGCACCCAGCGCGCTGACACTTTTTTAATCCCAAATAATCGCTTATAATGTTATGGATACTCCTTATCGAACTCTTTACTTTCTAGCTATGAAATGAAAAGTAACACGATCGGATAAAATATTTTTTTCCCGGGCGTAAACAGTCATTGGTGGAAGTTCTTCCTCGTTTAAACTGAGCACACCAGCGTGCAATTGTAGCATTAACACCTGATAATTCACGCAAGTCATGATTTATCTGCTCCGTACTGAAATTTTTCATGCACAGGTAAATACCTGTTACCGCACGAATTTCAATTTTTTAATGAACACCTCTCGTAACAACTCGAGACTGTGCGTTAGGTTTGTAAAATGATTAATTTTATTAAATGAAATGAAAGACATTAGTCACTGTGGGGCAGCCACATATTTTATGCTCCACGACATCCTGAGGATAAAACTTTTGACGAGTTGGTTGAACTAGTTGCCAATCATCTCGAACCGAGAAGATCGGAGGTAGCCGAAACACAAGAAAAACAATTTAGACAAAGGCAATAGAGGTAGAAAGCAAGCGAGTTCATGTAAAATTTAAAACATCTCGCGACGCATTACGTTTCTGGAGTAGCCCTTGAAGAAAATATAAGGGACCAATTTGCGTCGAGTCTTGGAAACGAGGAAATGCGTTCTCGTTTGTTCGATTACAAGCAGCGGAGGAATTAGCCGCTCGCATTAGAGACAACCGAATGGCATGCGGAGACAGCCGACGGCGGTGGCTTGGGATTCAGTCAGGGCGTAGTCAGCATGCCTCGCGTCAGCGCGGTGTAACGGCCCGCTTGCTAGCGTTGCGGGAAGGAGCGGCATGCGGCGAACAAGTCGTTACAAAGCGTATGTGGGGAATAAGAGTAACGAAGATACGGGTAGCGGGATCTCGGCGGTGTCTAAAGAATCTTTCTATAAAAATTTTTGATATTTACTTATCATCGAAAAAAAAAATACAATCGTATACGGGTAAGGCGACCGCATTTTGCGGGCACGCGTGTCAAGTGGCCACAAGACCCACGAGTTGGCGCTGTTTGTCATTGCGCGGGGTTGGCCGCCGCTGCTCGGACGTTTTTAGTTACGATTAAAATTTAAACGCCATTAAAATTACCCAAAAAGATGAATCTATAATTTTAAATTAATCCAGAATATTTTGGACATAGGCATCTTCTAAAGGAAAATTGAATATTATTTATTTTATTATTATATTTAAAATACACTTTGGCGATAGTGTGTTTTACTTACTCTGCCTCGCCACAGGCCGGCAAAATGAAACGGCACGTTTTCTTACAGTATTGTCTATATGACGGCTGCCATCTCTCTATCTGCTAGGCGCGCTGATGCGTTCGGGATACCGCGACATTATTCGTAACAACACGACATCAATATTCTGTAAAGCCCGTCTTGTCTCGCTCGCATTACGCTCGCGAGTTTGAACGTTTGCAGGAGGTGGGAATTATTTACTAAGTAGACAGGTTTCAACTACGGAATGCCTATTATGACTATTATAAAACGTGACGGTACGATAAAAAAGCGGTGATTATAATAAATATATTTCCATTATACTTTGACGCGTATTGAGCAGTTGCTTGCAGCATTGAGTGGAGGTGAAAATTTTACTAAATTGTATCTTAAATAATAAAACGTATTTGCAAGTAATGCTAGATGGAAGTTTGTAGCCACGTACTGCTATTACAGTGCACGTTGGGGTTTTTGTATATCGTAGGGCACCTTTCAGGTTAAAATGTCTATCAGAAATGTATCAAAAATTAGTTGATGAAACTTTAAGTGGCTTAGAATCTGTCGGTTAATTTATCGCTGATATGTGTGTAATCGGTCATAATATAGTGCACCGTATGAAAAATGTGAAAGCAGTATTGTCTCGTTTAAAAGAAGCGAGTTTGCGCATAAAATTTGACAAATGTGATTTTTTTAGTAATGAAGTATGGTTATTATTTTAATAAAAAAGCAAGATTTAGGCTATCATAAATTTACCGGTACCTTAAAATGTTTCACAACTTTTTTTTTTTTTTTATGGAGCGGAATGGAAATTCTTTTGGGGTGCTAGCCACCCATGGCCAGGGCCGTCAGCTACGCACAAGTAGTGTGCGCAGCCGGTGTGTAGGGCGTCACCTCACTAAAACACCCCTGTGTTCCATCGACGCCGCTTTTGCCGGGGGCGGTATCTGTTGTAGCATGGCCCGCGCTCCGATGGCAGATCGGGCCGCCCTGCCCTCATCTTGAAACCTTCTGGACGAACCACCGTCTGGTGCAAGTGAACACTCTCGCACCGTCCGCTAAGACCAGAGCGCAGGCGGTGAGCTGCCTAACTCACCGCTCGCTAGCCGGATCACGGCGGTTGGAGGTCATTGTGGACCTGCGGCCGCCGGCGGGTTCGTCGACGCCGGGAGGGAAGCGAGGAGGTAAGCTCCCTCTGCCGTTCCGCAGCCTCCTTAGCAGCCATGACCTGCAAACAGAAGAAAGCGATGGCAAATCACTTGGCCTCACTTCGGACCATCCTGGAAACGACGGTCGGGAGCGAGAGGTTTGTTCCGATCGCAGCGATGAGATCACGGCGAAGCCAGTCCCAACCCTCACAAAGGCCGAGGGTATGGTCGGGGGTGTCCACCATGCTGCGATCGCAATGGTGGCACATCGTCGAGGGCTGGCTGAGCCACATTGCAAAGGTACAACCCGAAGCAACCATGCCCCGAAAGTACCTGGGTGACCCGGAACGATAGTACGCCGTGTCGCCGGCCCGTCCTCTCCTCGAACACATGACGGACCGTTTCGATCTTCTTGCGGCCAGCCGAGGGATCGGCCAACCGCTGTTTCCACTCCCGGAGCAAGAACGGGAGTTGGAGTCTCCGTTCTCTCAATGCCGCAGGCGCCACTTGCGCCCCTGGGTTGCGGGACCGTATGTCGGTACGCCATGTTAAATTCGGAGAGCGCTACAGCTCCCAAATCCCAGGGCACAGAGCCAGCGAGTACGCACGCAGCCTCGCCCGAGACGGTGCAATACCCCCTGATTGCCCTGACGGCGATCACGTGCTGCGCTTGATGCAGCAGTGTAATATTCTTCGACGTCAGAGACGGAGCCCAGACCGGGGCCCCGTACAGGGCCATCGCCCGCATCATCATCTCATAGAGGCGACGCACACCGGCGTAAGGGGCCCCCGACATTTGGCAGCAAACGGCCCAAAGCGGCCGCTGTCCTAGTAAGTCGGGGGGCTAGGCGGCGAAAGTGCTCGCAGTAACTCCAGCGACTGTCGAGGTAGAGTCATACTTGATCGCGGGCTCCACCCCAATGCGCATTCCTCCGATTACATTAAATGGGTCCCTGCGGGTGGTCCACGTAGGGGCCGTGAAAACACACGGCCTCGGACTTTTCAAGAGCCATCCGGAGTCCCAGTTGGCGGATTCGACCCCAGAGAAGTGCCACACTTGCAGTGGCAAGACAGGTAGACTCATGTACTCCCCCCGGGTGACGACCAGCGTGTCGTCAGTGTAGCAGACTACGCTCACACTCGGAAGGAGTACGCCCCTCAGGACTCAGTCGTAACCGATGTTCCAGAGCAGAGGTCCTAGTACGGACCCCTGGGGAACACCGCAACAAACCGGCTACGTCACCTCCCCGTCACGTCCGGAGAAGGTGATGTGCCGCTCCAACAGGTAGAAGGCGACTATCCGCTGTAGATATTGAGGCACCCCATGGAATTGAAGTGCCTGACGGATAACGGTCCAGGGCAGGATGTTAAACGCATTCGCGATATCTAACGATACCGCGATCGCAACCCCGCCCCGTGATGTCGCCTTTTCAGAGAGAGCGCGGACGCGCATGATCGCGTCGATCGTCGATCGGCCCTCACTGAACCCGAATTGATTCTCCGATAGATCGGGCCCTATCGTTGTCAGGTGTTTGACGAGGCAGCGAGCAATTATGCACTCAAGGAGCTTCGCCAAGGAGGTGGACGCAGAATCCGCAGACCGTCCTTCCTTTCTCAACAACACGAGTCCACCCGTCCTCCACTGTTCGGGGAAGTGGCCAGCCTCCAGGCACGCGGTGAACAGGCCGCGTAGCCGCTCCCCGAAAACCTCCGTTAGCACCCTAGCCCTCCCCGGCACAGCATCAGGCCTGGGTGCTTTTTGCTGGCCGTGCAGCTTGTCGAGAACCCTTGACAGTTCTGGCGCCGTTATCGGTGCGATCCCAACATCTTCCACCCCCAGATTAGCATTCCGGGGAGCCATTCGCGGAGGGGATTCATTGGACTCCTCTGGGAACAGGGTCGTTACCACTTCCTCCGCGAATTGGAGATCGAGACTCACAGTCAAAGGGGGACCGGCGGCATGCAATTTCCCGCGCACGGCTTTGTACGGGGTCCCCCATAGATCACTGTTAAGAGTCTCGACGAACTCTTCGTAGGGTCTCAACTTCGCCTACTTAATCGCCACCCGAAGCGCGCGTCGGAACGCCCTATAGGCTTCATTAAGGGCAGCTTCGGTGGCGTCATCTCCTCGCAGCTGACGTGTATGTCTACGGCGGTATCGGCCGTATCGGCGTCAGACCGCTACGCACTCTTCACGAAGCGCAGCGATCTCGTCGGACCACCAATACACTCGATCGGAGGCGCGTCGAGGGTTGGTCCGGGGCATTGAAGCGTCGCAGCATCGCTGTAACGCTTTTCGGAATCACTTTGCATTTTCCTCGGCGTTCGCAGGCTCGGCCTTATGCGCAATTGCAAGCCAGGCCTGCACTTCGGCTTCGGCCAACAGCGCTTCCCTGTCGAGGCGCTTTAGGGCCCATTTCGGGGCTGCCAGGTTCTTTCTAGCCACAGGAGCGCGCGTCTGTGGGTGGAAGGTCGAGGTCGAGGAGGATATACCGATGATTGGATAACGTTTCGACCTCCTCCATGACCCTCCAGGAGCGGATGTGGCGTGCGGCGGAAGGCGAGGCTAAGGTAACGGCCACAACGGATTCTCCGCCCTGCCGCACGCAGGAGAGAGTCGACCCCCGGTTCAAAATAGCGAGGCTGACCTCTACCGACCAATCCTCCAACGCTTGCCCGCGGCATTCGGTGCGAGGGGAGGGCACCCCCACGCCACTGGCTTTGCATTCAAATCGCCGAGAACTAGAACGAGACCAGCCGGTATACGGCTAATAACGGCGCCCAGCGCGTCCAGCAAGGTCTCGAACTCGGCGAAACTCCTGTTAAGCGAGAAATACGCCCCTATTATGCCGCAACCCCTGACCCTGGCAGCGACGTATAACGGGGCCCCTCTCCTGGAGTAGAAGGGGCGTGAAACTGTTTCACAACTTAGCGCAACCCTGGGCTTAATTATTATTCATACTTTATACCAAATTTAAGCACTCTGTTAAATTCAGTGAATAAACAATTAATTAAAGGCAGTATTTGGTGTTAGTGTGAAAATTATTATAATGCGTTACAGTTATTAAAGGAGAAATTAATAAATAGCCCTGCGTTCGCGCACTACTCGCCGCAGCTGCTGTTGGTGCTCACCATGAACAGGAATGCGCCTGGGCTGGGTGCGGCGTTGGCACACCAGTACCCGGAAGGCAGTGAGCGCATAGTGCGCTGCGCCTTGCGCAACCTCAGCGCCGCTACAGCCAGATCGATAAGGAGGCGCTGGCGATCGTGTAACTCGGCACCCGGAACCATCAGTATGTATTTGGCCGTAAATTCAACCTTCGCAGCAATCACAAGGCACTCACATTTTCGGACATGGCAGCCAGCCGCTAACAAAGGTACACGGTGCGGTTGGCGGCATTAGACTTCGACATCGTATTCCTATCCACAGAAAGAAACACTAATACCGATGCCCTGTTGCGTTTACCACACGAAGTTAAACTAGACGCCGGCAGAGGATGTCGCCGCAGAATAGATACATTTTGTTGAAGACTGTTGCCCGCCCAATCACAAAGACGTAGCGGAAAATACAAAAGTCAATCTTTTTTTTAAGAAAAATTATGGATATGTTATCATTGGCTGATCGTAGCAAACAGAAATTGAAAAGAAGCCATATTTTCACCTTTAAAAGCATCTATACGTCGATCATGGATGCATCGTTTGGGGATATCATATAGAAAATAATACCTGGCATTCTCCGGAAACGAATCATCGACGAATTGCAGGCTGACTATGAAGAGATGGTGAAGATGAAGCAGATCGCACGCAGCTACATGTGGTGGCCGCGGTTTGACAAAGAATTGGAGAAGCGCGCGTGCATGTACGCCGCTTGCCGCGCGCAGCTGAATGCGCGGACCCGCTTGTGCCCTACGTGTAGCCCGACGAGCCGTGGTCGCGCCTACACGCGGACTTATTACACTTTAACAGGCGATACTAAAGGGTGCCTCAGTATGTTTCTCGTTTTTAGATGTTAAATAAAAAACAACAATATCTATTAAAACTAGTTTTATTTATTGTTAAATTAAAGAACAGTTCTTAAAGTTTATTTATGAAAAACAACCGTATGTAAATGCGCACCATTCGCTTCTTCACACTCATTTAGCCTGGAGCTAAAATTATTAAATATTAATAAAAATTTTCAATCACTGGCTAGAGCATCGCTTCATTTTTCTTCAGTGATTCTTTGCTTCAAAATATTCAAGTTGTATGGAAATGGATTGTAAACTTTACTTTTTTGGTAGCCCCATAGAAAAAAATCAGCAGGCGTTAAATCAAGATTCCTCGGTGGCCAGTTGATGTCTTCTCGGCGGCTTATCACTCTTTCAGGGAATAAATCATGAAGAGCAGCTAATGAGTCATTTGTAACATGAAAAGTGACTCCATATTGCTGGAAAAAGATGTTGTGGTTGTAGCCATCCTTCTTTGGCGTTTCTGTGGCTAAAAAAGACCGGATCATATGACAAAATAGATCAGAATTAACGGTCTGAGTTGGACATCGGTCATCCTCAAAAAAATAAGGACTGATAATTCCTTGACTTGATATGGCAGCCCAAACAATAACTTTTGGCGAGTGCAAGGGCTTTTGATGCAGTTGTAGCGGATTCTCAGAAGCCCAGTATCTGCAATATTGTTTATTCAAGTAACCGTTGATGTGAAAATTCGATTCATCGGAGAACCAGATGCTATTGAAACTCCTATAACAGTTTTTCATTGTCCTGCAGAATTCGACTCGTCTATCAGGATCATCAGGCTTCATTTCTTGAACAATAACTATTTTATAGGGGTGAAAATGTAAGTCTTTCGAAATAATGTGATGAACCGTAGATTTGTTCAAGTTAAGAGAAGTTGCGCGCAATCTCAACGACTGTCGTAGGTTGTCGATAACAGACTGGCGAACGCGGATGACGTTCATGCTCGTTCTTGATGTCCTTTTGCTCCTACACTATTTGTCCGGCGTTGTATTCCGTCTCTTCAAACTTGCACACTCAATGCTTAATTAAATTGGCACTTGGCACATGTCTTCAGCTTGTTAAATTTAAATGTGTCCTGTAGAGACGTAGAACAACCGTGTAGAAATCATTGTTTATATAAAACGCTCACACACTAAAAGCGCACTGCGGTAGTCCCATGAAATGATTCATGGGTACTAAACTTAACAAGCTGGCCAAGCGATTGAGACCACTCCCTTCCCTCTGCTACCTGCGGTTGCCGCGTTGTGGTCAATTCAGAAACGAAAAACATTCTGAGACATCCTTTATTTACTCGTAATCAATACGCACTCAAAGTTGATGGAGATGTTCCCCGTGTATAGTGACAGTTCTGCATCGGTGGTGGTAATTAAACTTAAGGAATTATTTTCGGGGTTTGGAATCCCTAGACAGTTATTGATCGGGGTCCACCGTACACATAACACGAGTTCGTCATATTTTTGAAGAAAAATGGTAGCGTAACCTCACCGTAACAGCGCCATATCATATCAAACGGCATCGAATCATATTGAAAATGCCGTGAAAAAAAATCATAAAGACGGTACTCGTCTAGGGCGAGTGTTGAGCGCGTATTATGTAAATTTTTATTGCAGCTTACATTGTAGCACGCAACGCGAGCCGTCCGTCGCGCTGCTCTGCAGGCTGCTGGGTTCGATGAAGTTTGCGCTGTTAGTCATTTTGACGACAATTACAGCTTCGTCGAAACTGGCCCACGGATCCGGTGATCCGTGAGCTCTTCGCTCGGCAGGCGGCTGCTCACGTGGTTGTATTTGTTATGCTCCACCCCCACCGGCGAGACGGAACACACTGCGCAGCGCAGGTAGATGACACATGTGGAGGGCGCGGCGTGAAGGCTCGTAAGGAACTATGGCAAAGGGAATAAATGGATAAAACGTGCCGTAACCGAACTTACGGGCGCACTTATCACCTTGACGCAGGCACTGACGTAAGCAATAGTCATATTGAAATTATACCGAAAAGTAAGGTGCGGCATTAGTGCACGATGGTGTTTGACCAGGAGACATAGGACAATAGTACCAGACGTAACCGCAGCGGAATGCCCAGACGTAACCGCAGCGGAATTCCCAGACCTAACCCCAGCGGAATGCCCAGACGTAACCGCAGCTTGTCAGCAGTATACGTTAGAAAATAACAATTTGCCTAAGCCAGGATGGGCTTCACCTACATGAAGATATGAACGCAATACATAATTTACAACCGCGTAGAGTTCAGCTGGATTCTTAACAATAATATAAATATATATTTCTCTTATTCCTTTAATTTTGCAATTACCATGTCTCCTTTTTGTCTATTGTGAACAGAAAATTAATTGCCTAAGCGATCTTCGGCTACCATTTAGGGATATTACTATGATAGGAAATTGTAATCTTTCGGTTTTATTCATTAATTTCAAATGTTTATTTTTTTTCTATACTTTCATTTTAATAGTTTAATTTGTTTGTGTGTATATAATTTATCGATTAATTTTTAACCATCTAGTATTTTTTTTTATTGTTCTCTGTAGCGTCTGCAGAACATAAAAAATGGTAACAAAACATTGGAATTATTAGTTACTTTTTAATAAAATCAAAGAGGGGAAATGTAATGTACTGTAGCTTCAGGTAGTTAATAATTATATTTTTAATTAATATCTACTGTTTGTCATAATAAAATAAACTGGTCTCCAACTGATAGCCATGTTGTTCATTGTTGTACATAATAATAGATAAGAGAAAAAGTGTCAGCTCATGGGCAATAAAAAAAGGAAGTAAATGTATCATTAATATATTCAGACTTAATACAAAAAACTTATAATATTAAAACATTTTCTTATCTCTAATGATCATTACAATTATCATTCAGCTATTGTACAAAATCTCACGTTTTTCTTGAGAATATCAAAAAATGCGATTAACAAAATAACTAGTGTTATACGGTTAAGTTACAAATCCATGGAGTTCATCTTTAAAAAAAATTGGAATGTACACTAAACTTGTAACATTTATAAAGAATAGATTTTAACAAATTTCATTTTTTTATAAATTGACATTAATGATATACTTCTCAATTAATAAAATTGTAGAAAAGTGAAGATTGTTGGTGTCAAGTGATTATTTAATGACCCACTCATTACAATGGAAATTTTATAAATATTTCAAGTTATTACATCTTGTATAAAAATAATATGTAACCAATACACAATATAGGTATAACTTTAAGTATTGAATTGATGAGACAAAACTAATATTATTCCTATAATATTATTATAGTTCATCTCTAACAGCTTTATTTCTTACATTAG
Organism: Pharmacophagus antenor; assembly: GCA_018245475.1. Classification (NCBI taxonomy): domain Eukaryota; kingdom Metazoa; phylum Arthropoda; class Insecta; order Lepidoptera; family Papilionidae; genus Pharmacophagus; species Pharmacophagus antenor. The sequence goes on along the minus strand of DWQX01002669.1, from coordinate 5,310 downwards.
GCTTCTTTCCAGGATAAGTTTGACTTTCTAATTGAATTTCCTTTAGCTCATCTTGCTCTACAAGATATTCTTTTGCAGTCCATGCTTGAGATCCATCTTTAAACATGAATATAGCTCTGTCATCATCAATTAGGTACCTTTAATAGAACAATTTAAAATGTAATTTTGAAATAAAAATTTGATTAACTGGGACTTGATCTATACTTATCAGTCTTAATATGTATGTTTTAACTTCGGTATTTGTACACATGTGGACTGGAAGAGGAGGTTTTATGGCATTAAGTTTGCCTGTTTGTACACTAGAGAACAACTTACAAGGGTTGCTTTAATTACTTCTTAACTAGCAAAGTATTCCTATTTTCAGTCATTTTGTTAAGTCATTAAATACACCTAAAAATGTATTTGATTATATTTTTTAAAATTGAAATTTAACAGAACAATGAATAATACCTTTCAGCTTGTATATGGTTACTCCAAAGACTTGCTTGCCATATCTTTGTAAGATCTTCAGATCTTGCTCTCGAAGGATTGTTAGCAACTGAAACAAACATCATAAGTGTTTGTCCTTTTTTTGTGGCTTGAAGAACAGATTCGGGATTAGACATATCCAATTTGGTTAGATCTATGGATGGACGTTTACGAAGATGCTCTGGCAACTCATCTTCGGGAAGGGGTTCTTCGTCTTCCTCCCATTGGTCAAAAAGTCTGAAAGATTTTGGAGTAAATTACTGTTTTTGAATTACTTATTCAAAAGTATGAATTAAAATTATATATTGATATTTTGAAATATTACCTTTCCATATCTGCATCGGTAAAATCTCGAATATCTTTTTTTGCCCACGTAGGTTTATCATCATCTTTAAACTTTTTAGCCAAGTTGCTGTATAAACAAAGAAGTAATGTTAAATAAAATAATTTACACATTTTTGAAACGTGGAATTTTTAAAATATAATCTTAAAACAATATTACACATTTAAAATTTTAAGCGAGGAAATTCGATATGAACTGTAATAACATCAATTGTCAAATTGGATGGAAATGGCGGCATTGATGGAGCTGACAGGATTTACATCATCTTTTTCATTTCGAAGATCTGTAGTAGTAAAATATCGATTAAACTATTATTTTTTGGCAATTGTGGATAAAAATACAGATAATATTATTAAACACCTATTTACTTCTATTTTCACATTTAAACTTTCATAACATGACTGCTAATCCAAATATTAAAAAAACGTTATAACAAATTTTAAAGTAAATATTAAATATATATTTTTTAATTAAACTGGTTTTGTTCTTCTGTTGCTTATATCATCTATACATGGAATATATAACTGTACATAGTACATGTGATAATTTTTTTGTTTTATCTTAAAACGAAAATAAACTTTATGTGAGTATTGAAAATTCATGTTTTGTTCCATTACGGAAAAAGTTTAAAATAAAGAGAATGAATAAATATATAGGTATATTTCGGCCTTAAATTTATTAGTAACTCAATACTTTTTATCAATTAAGTTTATTCTTAATTAATATTGGTTGTAACTAATATGTAAAATAAAATTGTATTTGTTTTCATGGATACATCGTTTAATAGTTCTATAATTCTTATATTAATATTGATGTTAAGAAATAAAAAAGGCTTATCATTATTGCTATATGCTAATAATACATACAGTTAATAGCTATTTTGTATAATACAACTTTTTTGTGAACGTCAGAATTTTGCTGAACTTCGAATCGAATTAGATGTCAGTGAGTTGTCATCTCGTCGTGGTTATAGCTATATACCGGAATGAAAATCATCACGTGAACTCTCGAAAAAGTTAACGTATTTTACTTTAGTTTGTTTTGTACTGTTATTATATTTTTAATAATTATGTTCATAATCATAATCCTTAATATTGTGAATAAATGTTTTTGACTTTTGTTATTCAAGTTGAAATACTTTACAACATATCGGCGTTCTGATACGTAAGTCAGAACACTTGAGCATAGTAAATCATTATATAGTATTATAGTGAAATAAGGACGGGCATCATGGACCAAAGTGGTATTACTCCAAATACATCAAATCAGCAGTTAGTTAATAATAGTGACAATGACTCTGCAACGGCATTGCTACAAGAAAAGCAAGCAAGAAGAAGAGAAAATCTAGGGGATGTCACTTTCATAGAATACATGACTGTTGGAATATTGTGTTTCGTAAATCTAATCAATTATATGGACAGGTTTACACTAGCCGGTGAGTACTTTCAAGCTTATACCAATTACAAGCTTCCATTCTTTAAAATATATGTAATTTATAATTGCTTGAAAAGTATAGATGATTGTATTTATTTTTAAATTAATGCAATCTCTTAAAACGCGTATTATTGTATAAAGATTGAATACAAACTCCTCATCGGCCTACTTGCTGTTTAGTAAAAAAATGTTATAAATGTTTAGTGAAACCAATACATTTACTTGTTTAGTTAATTTTATGTACATTATTTTACAAGTTTGTTGTTTTAAACATTTTAAGCTACAATATCACAAAGTGTCAACACTGTAAAATAAGTTTATAGAAAAACTCAGCTTTGAGCTTTGTGCCTTCAATATACCGCTTCTGGTTGCATTTAGTTCACACTATTCTCTATAAGTATAATAATATATATTATTATAGATATCATTCGTTTAAATTGTTTCTACTAATCCCCAAAATATTTATCACTGAAATTGTGTGTAATCCTACCGCTAGATGGAGATGCTAATAACATAACAGTACAATCTTATGTTGTGTTGAATATCTACATCCTTTGCCACTTCACAAATTGACAATGGCATGACCCACTCATGGGTCATAAATCTATAGCATCAACGTGTTAAAGCAGACATTGTGTAGATTATTACTTTCCTAAGTTCACTTATTCTTGGCACCTGGTAACAAGGTTGAAATATGTTTTTATTATTTGTTTATGAGCTATAAGATTAACAACACAGAATCTACCTGGTGCCAGTGGCGTAGTACAGGTCAGAGGTAGACTCGATTAGCGTAATTCTTATGGATGCGTGGTGAAGTCGCAAAAAAAAAACGAGTGTCGGTATTGCAATAGAGCCAAATAACAGATGTGATGTGTTTGGTTTCACGTCTATAATTTCTTGGCTTATGTGGCCAATGTCTTTTAAGATATTCTTCACTTAAATTAGGATATCCATTTTATGTATCTGCCTTATTTTCGATTTTACTTGCTCCAAAATAAAACGGAATATCTTCGCACATCTGTCCCATGGGAAGGGGGAGAAGAGGTAGGGGACAGGTTTGTGCGAAAACATTTCCGCAGATAAAACAAATAAAATTGAAAAGCGCATTGTGTAAAATCGAGAAAAATATGCTTCTATAGTATCAGTTTTTAACTTGTACGAAAAACTTCACCCAGACTCTTGAATTGATCCATAGCAGCAATGTCTAAGTTTTACATAAACCCTTTGACACTATAATATAGGCCAGCGATTCGGTTTTCTCTAAATTACACTATGGGTGTCCCAGACATGGCTCCTTAACTCCGCTACGGTAAAGAGCGTACAATAAGCCATGACTTAACCGTAATGCCAATGGTACATTTTTGTTTTATCTATGTTTATCACCACCTCGTCATAAAACAGAATGCACCGTTAACTATGTCTACAAATCCTTTAATCTTTATACAAAGTTTGTCATTTTGGGTAACTTCTTGACGTACAGGATGGAGATTATTTCAAATTATGAAATATAAACAAATTTCTTAAGCGTAACATTCGAAACAGGCATCCAAAAAGTAAAATTATTACCATGTATTCTAATTTAATGAAGGTAATAAATTAGCGGTAAATAAATACAAAAAAGGTTTTAATAGGTTATTGTGTACTCGTAGGTAATATTAAAGAAAAGTATGGCTAGTTTTATTATATAAAATTATATAGTTTACTTATTAAATAATTGATAATATATTGCGACTCAAAAGGAAAAAATAATATCTAAATATTAATTACAATAAATCGCTTGACCGAGACATTAGTAAACTTAATCAATTTAAGGTTAAGATTGAAGCTAAGCGACAATTTTAGGGTTTCGGAACTTATCTCACCCGAGGTTTTAATTGGCGAGACACGGCACGCCGGTCCTATAAATTACATATGAAAATAAGTGGGACGGAAATATTTAAACATAATGTAATGACGTTTATTGTGCACTATTTACACAATCATCGAGTCGCTGATTTTACTAAAGGGTTAAGTCGAAGAATAGGGTATAATTAATAAAGTGAGGATGGAATGTTGCGTAGTAGTAAAAAAAAAGTAGTTAACTTTAAACGTTTATATGCGAGCGTTTCGAATTGTATCTTTGACACGAGTGGAGGGAACGAGCGCGCCGTGTCCTTCCCACTATTAAACAATGACTCGCTTGATCAAGTAATTGAATCAAATGACATCGGCCAGGTGATCAATAAAACGCACTCTGTGACGATTACGCATTAGTGTCCACACGAAGACTGGCACCATTAAGAGTAATACTACTACTAGTTTTTACAAGTCTATCTCTAATTTTAATAAAATTAATGATGTATAGAATTTACGTTAAACCACAGAGGAAACATACAATATTTTAATTTAAAAAATATTTTTAAATTAGATGGTATATCTAAAATGTGGGAATACACAGTAAGATATAACAATTGTGCAATGCATTAAAAAGGAACACATTAAATAAATCTGTAGTAATGATTGAACACCCAGGGAGGGTCGATGTCACGTAATTGGAGAGCTAATCTCTAGTGTCGGCTCACGTGCGTGGGTTCTTTTCTTCTTTTAAATACAATACGCCCCTTTGAATATGTAAATGATGTATGTCATGACGATTGACGATTAAGTCATAGCCTTATATATTTTTGGTTAATTTCAATAAAATACGCTTAAGTAATAACAGCTTGTGTTATTTTAATTAGCACTAGAACTTACGGAGCCCACAATTCTTTCGATGTAATTTATATTGATATTCTGTTATCATCCGTATGATGATAAATGAGAAAACTGAGTGTTTGATAATTATGACAAGACGTTTTTAAGTCCTTTATGTCTTGGTGTATAAAAACATTTTACATGTAAAACCATAGACTGTGCCGAGAAAAGGGTTAAATCTGTATTAAATATAATTTCTTATGCTTACAATAACTTTTCGCCATCCATTTTATAATTTACCTTTTTTAATAATAAAAAAATCTCGGAAAGTAACAAACCAGTTGCGTGTCTATATGTCTTCGCATAAGGTGAAAGTGCTTAGTTGTTCATTT
>DWQX01002668.1:0-20760 GCA_018245475.1 Pharmacophagus antenor | reverse complement strand
GCACTAACTTTTGGAGTTTTATTCAATATTGTAATTTTTTCAAGGTGGTCTCAAACTTTTGGCCGGCAGTGTACATATCGTTCGCGACGTACTAATAAAAATTTGCTTTATTTTTAGACTTTATTGTCGAAACATCGATCGAGGCAATTGCTACAGGTTTCAATATTTGAATTTCTGAAAGTTTCTGCTACCTACTATTTATGAAATTTAAAATGTTTTCCATTACTTGTAATAAATCAGTGACGAATGTGTATCGATTTATCTAAGAGCGACTAGTATTGTTGCCGTACCGCGACTGACCGTAAGATTGATTTTAATTCTCATTAAGTATCTAAATATTTGCAACACAATCATAAAGGACTGAAGGTGAATACAAGATAAAAAAGGAAAAAAAAAACTTTTCGTAAAGGAGACACAAAGTTGGTCAGAAACAAACAAATTATTTTTGTACGATGAGTGCTTTAATTTTAGTCGAGTGACAATAATCCTCTTTACTTTTTGCCTTCAAGTTTTATAACTTATTTTTAAAACAATTAAATAATTTACTGGTGGTTCATATTACTGTGTACAATTTTGTAGGGCGTTATAGCTAGTAATATTACTAGGATAACATAGGCTACTAGTCTTAACATCTTATGGCTCAAGGCAACGAGCGCGATTGTATTACGTCATCGTACCTAGGTCGTTATTGTAATAGTCCAACCTATCACAATAAGTAAATGTTCTGCTGATCGCGTATTTCCTTCATATTAAAACATTTAATATAAATAAAACAAAATGTTAAGTTCAAACAATGCAATGTAACAATATTGATATGATCTTTAGGCGTGTAGGTACATTTTGCGTTCGTGAACTCTGCACGTAGAGTTCATCGTGATAAGGGTTCAATCCTATGACACCCAGGACGAGAAGTGGTAGTTTATAGCAGAGACATATAGAGTAAATGATATGCCTGTTGCTTTATAAATGCGTAAATATATAATAGATACAAATGATAAGACTTTTTCAGAATGTATTTCAGTTAATTCTAAATTCCGTTGCTAAAAATTCTGAAGGTGTTTGATTTTTGTTTGATACTCGGTTAAAGCGCAGTACAGAAGAACGAATATTTCGTATTAGTCAAAATATTTAAAAGTGTAACGATAACGTTAATATTTGGCGAACATACATTATAATAATAAAATAAAGTTTAATAAGCCCTGCCAATTCAAGAAAGAAGTTAATTAATAAAAAGATAAATGAGCCTTTTTATTTGGTCGCGCAGAAACTCGTAGAAGATAGTTACCTTTTAATAAAAGACGTGGAGATTAATAATACGTTTCTCTGTTAAATTCATTAAACAGATAAGTTAACTGTCCACTAAGAGAATTGAGTTAATGAACCTAAATTTCATTGTAATAATATATTAATATTTAAAAATGGAAATAGAGGCCGCGGAGATCAGTCGACAGTCTCCTGCAGGGGACTTTATTTACATATAACAATGCAATAATCCTTAATTAGCAGGATGAAACCACGCAAATGGAGCACTTCTCTAGGTCACAGGATATACTTAAAAATTTAATAGTTATATAATATCCCCAAGGAACCTTTACTACAAAAGCGGCGACTTATTCCATAAAATCGGCAATTGTTGAGATATCAAAATAGATGTGACTCACTATAAGGTAATTAAAAATACTCACTGTTGGTTTTGAGTTCCGGGAGTCCGTAAAACTGCCATTACTATCAAGACCAAGGAGTTTGTCAGCATTAGAAGTCGATGGAACACTAAACTCTTTGCTATCAGAACTACTACTAGTGATGCTAGAAGCGTTTGAGCTTGTCCGCCCTGATGAGCCACTTACGCCATCTGTATCACAACCATCTCCCATTTCATTATCACAGGAACTCATCATATCTCCTTTATAAAGTTTGCCCTTAGGAAAATCTTTTCTCTCAGGTACCCCACTATTTAATAGTTTTTGCATAAAATCAACTTTCTTCGGTTCCTTTGTTCCAGAAAACGTTACCGTAGGTTCCAGTACCATGTTTTTAATAGTCATATCACAATCATCATATTCATCTGACTTACTACACCCAGGTAGGTTAAAATCATTTGCCATCATGTTAGATAAGGTTGAAATAGTCTCAGAACTGGAAGCTAAACTCGAGTTTGTGCTCGACAAGTTGCCTGAATAATGTGATGAGGCAGCTATCTCTCCCTCCATCATCATGTTTGAACAGTGCTTGATTATCCTGTTTTCTTCCTCGAAATCTTCCCGCTCAATGTCATCAATCTGCTCCCGATGACAAGGATTCCTTGACTCCACCATATTAACATTGTTTTCGGTCTTATTTTCTGTTATTTCGTAAGGGACTCTATTTGTTCGGTCATATAGGTCATAATTGGAATGTGAACATGATGGTTCCATATTTGTGTGTAGTAACTAAAACACATTTTCAAGTATTAATATCAATCAAAATTCTATTTCAGAAGTTGTTAAAATGCAAAAATACTTACGTTAGATGATATTTGAACCTATTGAGGCATGTGTGGGGTACCTGTACATAAATAATAATGATAATTAAAATTAACAAAATATGAGTAACAGTCATAGTGGACTTACTAAACTGTCTTAAAGTCTATATAATGTAAAACAACACTATTAAATACGCATAAATAATTATTTTTACTAAGCTAAAACGCACCAATGAAATATAAAAATTGAGAAACCTCAAATCCTGAAAAAGAAAAAACAAACTGGTGTAAAAAATATCTTATCTGTTTTCCCAGGCTAAGAGTTGAAATTTTTAAGTTATGCGTTGCGAACTTCATCTTATTAATCATTAAATATCTTAATTAAGTTATAAGTCGTAATAACTAGAAAGAAACAAATCGTACAAGTTTCAAGGGAAATTCATATTTTTGACCTTAAGAAATGTCAACAAATACAACAATTCAACTAGAAAATTAAAGATTTTAACAGAAAACCTAGAACACTGACTAATGTTAGATTTATCATTATTAGTGAGTATTATCAAAAATAATACATCAGTAATAATTCTAAAAAATAATAGTTTCGTTTGATAGTAACACTGTCGGTGGAAAGGGCTGCAAATACTTTTTCCGAATATAGGCGCCTAGCTATTATTTGACACGGAAATACTGTCTTTGAAATATTATGCGATACCTATTTTCCAAATTTTATTAAAATCTCATTCATTGGAAAGATATTAAAAGTATTCTTTTTTGAATTGCACATTCTTCATAATTGATTAACACGTTCACGCCGGCGTGCCCCACCTGTGGTTTACATTGAACTCACTCCCATCCGTCGGCGCGAGCCACTGGTGGCTCGCACTAATCTCTCGTCAGGAGGTAAATATACGGACGATATATCGTACCTGTTTGAATTTTTTAAACGACTCCTTAAATTAGTAGTCAAAGATATACAATTTCTTTTCATGTCATGTTATTTATAAGAATTTGTTTTTCATTACTCTTGTTCATACATATTTTTACGTAATCGTATAGATAGATAATAGAAAAACACAAAAATCGGCGCCGGTGTAAATGTGTTAATTTTCGATTCCTATTCTTGATTGACCGCCGATAAGGTGTTAAAACTAGGATTTGTCAATTTATTTTATGTTTTTGGAGAAATACGTTTGTGGAAAGCATTTTTGAAAGTGTTTATTTAAAAAAATTGCTATCATAATAAATTAATATTATTTTTAAATTATGAAAATATCAATTTGACAATTAAGCACACAAACCTAAAAACAGTCTAATCACTCTTGTCTTAGAGACCCAAGATATTATTGGACAGGAGCACTGACACCAGCAAGCTATTTCAAATCTGCAGTTATCAATGAATGAATATTAAGTGTGGAGAACTTCCCCAGAAATTGTAAAGTATCTTGCTGCTCATCTTCACATCCAAAGGGTAAAAAAGTAATATTGTGCAATTCCAATAGACATTCTCCAAAATGTATTTTGTAGAACACTAATAGGCCCGCCTATTAGCCTTTTAGTCCACCCTTCCTCTAAACCTAGAACTGCTTAATACCGAAATTTGAAGGTTAAATGTGAAAACAATACGGAGTACCACAAGAGTGGACTTAAGCTCTAAATTACTGAAAGTTGCACCTATGTGTAGTAAGTATTTCGACTTGAAAATTCATCCAAAATTAAAGTTTAGCCAATGACTACGACTAAATGATTCTCTCAAAGTAAAAGTTTAAAAATATTTTATTACACATTAATTGAACTTAACTAAAACACCCTGTCCATATAGAGAATTATTATTTTATTATTTTGTTTGCATTGTACTATAGGAGGTAAAATAATTTCTACAGAGGTGGATGCTATATACCACATTTTAAAATTGTTTTACATACATAAGGTGATGTTTTTTTTTTTTTAAACAACAGAGATCCTTCCAATGATGACAATAAATTTTCGATATTTTGATATTTATTTGTTTTTTAGGCAATGCTGCCATATAAATTTTCACATGTATGTGTTAAAATTTAACAGATTTTATTGAGTTTTTGTCTTGCTACATTGTTGCTTTGTTTATTCTGCATCTACTTTGCATAATAATAATCAATCCTATTTCATGCAATATTGAGGCCACTCTGGTATCACCTTAACAAGCTAAAATAAAGGTATCATATGTAAAAATATAAAGCTATGGACCTCTGAAGCATGTCAGCTTTAATTACATAAAAATATACAAAGCTCACACTGCAGTCTGCATTGTGTAATGGTTTCATTGATATAGAATATCAATGCTTGAGATAAGATAGCAAAACAATTGTATGAGATGCATTATTTTTATCTTACACATTAATCACAGATTCCATTAAACCTTGGAATTCTACTTATTTAGTCAATTTATTGGGGAGTTGTAGACATAAACCTTGATATTTTATTAACATCCCTCAAATTGATCTCTTTAAACTCATGATACATTTATTTGTCACACTAAGTGTACAAATATTAATGTTGTAATATTAACCTTTAAAGATGCTAAAAACAAATTTTAATTTATATATAAAAAACTAACAATAATTGATAGGAAAATAAGAAATTTATAGAAAATAAAAACATATATTAACAAATATCAAAGGTTTGATCACACCCTAAAATTTAGTAGGTAGTAACCATAGCCAACAGTTGATATATATAACCTATAACATAATATTCAACATAAACAATAAACATAACATTTAATCCAAGAAGAAGGAAGTATTAAATATAAGTGGGATCAACCTGTTCTACACAACTATTTTACAATAATTGAATTGCAAGGCCATTATATTGCACTGAGCTCTACAATCCTCTACACTGTCAAATACAAGGCCAATTTAATCATATGGAGATAGGAGTTTATTGAAAAATTACACAGCTTCCCCTTATGAACATATTAAAGCCTAAATTATGACAATACAACAATAATAAAAACTTACTTTACTGCGATCTTTGTTTGAACACACGAATCAATCGCATATTTCATTTACTTACTGAATACAGGAAGTTCAACCATGTGTAGGCCGAGCAAAAAACCCGACTTCGACATAAAGGACTCAGAGCGTGAGAAAACTTTTTCACACGGCACAGGATTCACATGCATCCGTCGCAATAAAAAAAAAAAGTATGGACATTTCTGTGGCGAAACCTGACCTTTGCAAATCAAAATGTATCAAACACATTTATTGACCTAAATAAGGTTGATTAAATGCATGCTTGACTATATGTATATACAGAAAACCTGGTCCATAAGGATTTCGGAAGGATAAGGTGTGAAAACATAAAAAGTGGAATGAAACCAATTACATGCCCCACGTCTGCTAATATTTTAAAAGAGCTTACCTGATTTATTCTTGATTTGTGGAATTATTGACAGTGTCATTATATTCTTTAAGAAACTAAATGTTAAAGTGACATTTTTATTTCATGCGATACATATAAAATAATTTTGCAAAGTACACAACTCTATTCCACGGCAAACACGGTGGCAGACCGGGGACACTGCAGTACTTAATTCTTTATACATGCTCTCTCTCTCTCTGTTGTGGTGAACTGGTACTTTTTTCGATTTTATGGCTGAAATTGTGATAGAGTTCGTCATAAGATGGCGTGGTATTTAAAATGATAAATCGGACAGTATAAAAGATACCATAGTGTTTAAATGTTCTATTATGGAAAAAACAAACTTATTTTAAAAAACTTGGCCACATGTAATTTAAAATATTTATTAAAATATGTATTATTAATACAAGTTTTAATATATTCTAAATAAAAAGTTCTAAAAATCTTTCGCTATTAATTTTAAACTCATCTTTTTTACGATTGACTACAGAATATTTTCAAAACATGATGGCAGAGTTAAATAAAAGGAAATTTTAATGAATCAAGTTTTAAATACTACACCTTAGGAGAATATAGATCGGGACCGATTAAATTTAAATAAATGAAGACGCGACTAACGAGATCTCCAGAAGCCTTTTGTATGTTTGGGGACAAAAAAATGTAAAATAAGGAAAGTTGCAAAAATTAATAAAAAATGTTATCTGTCCAAGACTGTTATATATGATATTAAACAAAAAAATATATCGATTTATAAAAAAATCCCTCGCTAAGAAACAAATTTGTCGAACTTGAATCCAATTTTCTTCTCGCAATCGCAAAAATCGTCCGTTTTTCAGATCTTATTCTGTTATATATATATTATTATGTAGGAAATAATGTTTGATGTAATATAATAGCTCGGGGTCTAAGCCGGTAAATGGTTAATTATTTAATTAATAAAATATAGGTATTGATTACATTTAACTACGTAGTATTAGATATAATAATATTCATTAATAAATTGCAAATAAATAATGTAACAAAACTTACGATTTACAAATAATCGATTTATATTCGACAAACGTCAATTTTTCTAGTTAAATAGCATTTGTGAAACTTAACGTCAGATATTCAGCTAGTATTTTTCTTTTTTTGATAGACTAGACACATTTGCCTCATTTATGGCTATGCTTTATACTTAATAAATTATATTTAATAATAAATATACCTGAAGAATTGTACCCAATCACATTTTAATAAATTAAATATAAATCAAACCAAAATATAAAAGATAGATGTAGTTCTGTAAACGATTAAATACTTCGAGAATAATTTTTATTGCGTAAATTAGTAGCCAATTAAGTAATTACACCTACTTAATACTCTATAAATAGTGATAAGTCTTAGCTGCAGTCAAAAGCTTTGATTTACGTTGTTAGAAAAAAAATTTTCTCGACACTTTAATGTTTTTTAATGTAGCACTATTAAAATATATTACTTAAATTTTTAAGCTTATATTCAAGTTGTTTTTAAGTCAAGTTGTATGAACAACATTTAAAATTATTTATATAATAAATAAAGTAGAATAAATGGATGGGGATATTACAAACTGTATCTACACACAACCACAATTATATAATTTACTTTGCAATAGTGCAAGAAAAACAACAGGCGTAAAAATCATAACATTATTTAAACCCTGTCTATAATTTTCTCTTTAACGATATTCGCAAAAGCTCCGTAATGCAATATAATAGCAATACTCAAAGGTAAGTTATTTTGACGGATATATTACAATATATAACATTTTAGAAAATGACAATATACATGCGTTCTCTTATCATCTCTTATCATTAAACATTAGTTTTAATTTTTGTATATTAAAATTAATATGACAATTAATGTACAGAGGGCGATATTAAAATATTTCAGAAATGTACAGAACAAATTCTACATAACTTCTAAATATTTCGCTGTTTTGAGATGGAAATTATAATAAGCAAAATAAATTGTCGATTTTTTTAAGCGAAAATTATTTTGATTCAAAAAATAGCTAAAATAAAACAAATGCTATTAAGATATATTGTAATTAGGAATTATTAAAAAAATGTGTTAATAAATGTTTATGTAATTAGTAACCAACATTATAAAGAATAATCAATTAAAGTGATTAAATGTTTTTTGTAAGTAATTGTAATATCTTCATAAAAAAAATTATAAGTTGAATTAATTTAATTGCGTCTAAAGAAACCTTATATAAACATTCTTAATCACAATCTTCTTTTCTAACTCTTCTTACTAATTGCGAAACTTATGTAACGGCTGAGTTTTGAATGTAATTAAATAAAAGAATGTAATAATAAATGATAGTACGTTTTCCCGTCTACTATTTTCAAATTTTTGATTGGTAACCCCAGGAACGTCAATGTATACTTCATAATTCTTTTAACGTATGTAAGGTTTATATTCAGATGTATTTATACATATACTTATAAAGAGAAGTACAAAAGAACAAAAGCCACAGATGACAATTTCTATTTTGACATTTTTGAAAATATAGAAACGCAATGAAGTTACAACGGTGGTTGCAATTTGGTAAGAAGATAATTTTAACATTACTTGCAATCAATGTTAAAAAGTATTTTAATTGATAAATGTATTTTACAACATTTATTCAACATTAAAATTGTTTCTTTATCTAATTTAGTTAATTATAGTGTTACAGATAAAGTATATTTTAGTATGTGATGATTTCTGCGTTGAATAGGTAATATCTATTGATATGTTTATTAATTCTTCATAAAGAACACATTTAGTAGCACCCATTTTCCTTTTTTTTAATAAATAAAAATAATCTGTTCTGCTTTCAGGGATGATTACTTTATTATACTACAACAACTACATACATATGTATGTAAAAATGAAATTTTAGTTTAATCACAAGGTAATACATATATATCTCATTTATTTACTGTATAATCAATGGATAACCTAAATTGGTGTTTGCATCTATGCAAACGGTGGATTTAGTAAGTAATACAATTATAACATAATGTTACTTATTAAGCATTAGCGCTATTTAGTGTATATATTTGATGGTTATGAAGGACTTGGACAAGTTACTGTGACTTTTGTCTTAAAGATACATCATATGTGAAGTAAATTAGTGTAAATACATGATTTGCAACAGTAAAATTTATTATTGTTGTAAAAAAACATTAAAATTTTATTGTAATTTATTTTATAAATAATAATAATTAATTAATAACAAAAAAGTTAAAAGTAGTATGTAATATGATAAACAATTAAACTGTAATGTATTAATATAATAAAAAATAATTTATTGCTAAACAGTTACAAATACAATGATTTGTAATGTTATAGGTATTTTATCTAAATACAATAATTTGTAAGTATTTACAAGCTAAAGTGTCTAAATTAATTATACCACTATATTAAAGTTTTTTTATTGTACTCACAGTATCACTTGTAAGTCTATGTACTGACCTGTACCTTATTGCTGTTGCTATAGTGCAAATTTCATTTTTATTTTCGTTATATATATATATATATATAAATAGGTGAATTGTACTGTTATTGTAGTGAAATTTGCTGAGGTATTTGTTACTGTCAATACACTTAATATGTATTTTCTATCAATTGAGTAGATAAAGTTGTGACACTTTCACTATATTACACTTAAACACCATCAAGGTGTCTTTATTGTATGACTTTAATGATTGCATTTTTCACAAATATCATATCAGTTATTTAAGTAACCTTTAAACTATTATAATCAATTGATTATTAGCCTGGCACAATCACATTTCACATTATGTAATTTTTTGAACTATATTGTTTACAATTAATTTATTTTCTTGTCAGTGATGATAGAAAAAAAAAATTGTATCATCAATGGTAAATTATTTTATTACTGTTACGTTTTTAAATATTTTAATTTGTTTGTAAATAAAATAAATAAAATAAAATGTGTTTTAATATTATCACTTAATATTTATAGATTATATTAATATTTTAATATTATTAGATTACAACAATAGTGGTCCAAAATGTTTATATAACCAGATGAATTTTTATGCAAGGGTTTTTTTTTGCGCGGGGAAATGCATTACGCATTATATTCTCTGTGGGATGTGGAGGACGTGTGTGGGACTACCCAGCGCCCTAAAAAGGGCGCGACTTCTGGGAAGGTGTCCCAGGGGGCTACCCACTAAAACCCCGCGACGGAAAACCGCTTGTCCTCCTGGCTCCTTCAACCCTCCCAGACCCAGTTCCCATCGCTCGACGAATCGGTCGATGGTGATGGGATAAGGGTGGCATTGGAGGAGCCTGACAGGGATGTGGGAAGCCGATCGGATACGACCACAACCCTGTCGGAAGATGCTCGCTAGCGCGGGTCCGCCTGTATCCCACTGGTAAACAGGGGAGATACAACAGTAGACGCTATTACTGCGTCTCCAGGCCGTGCAGGTACGTATAAAGCGGGCAACACTGGTGTCCCACAAGCATGTGTCGCGCACGTGCGTTTGGGGGTGAAGGCGGTCTTGTTGACGAATATTTAAACGGTATAATGCCTAAAGATGAAATTCCGTTTCAACATTTTAATATTGATCCAGACAAGTTTTCGGGCATACAAATGTTAAAAATTGCCCAGTGGAACCTTACGGCTACTGTTATCCACAATTCGGTGTGAATACTCTTTATTAAGACTAAGTCGTCCGCTGAGATCACATTGGCGCTAAGTAAAAACTATTGGGTAAATCACATAAGTGGGTAGTTAGGAGAACTGAAGAAGGGCTTAGTAAATCTTTATGAATTATATACAAATATTAAAGAAAATTTGACGAGAATAAACAAGTAATTCTGTCACATCTGACACAAATATTTTTGTTATAAGTGCAACGGCAGTGTCAGTTACAAATGATAAAATAACACAAATACTATAGACCTAAAGAGCTAAATGTTAAGCTTTAGCACCATGCTATGTATTACAAAGGTCTGTCCCACAAACCTGCAGATACCTGTATTAGACTACAAATAAAGAGATTCAAAATCTGAAAATATTCACGAAGATTCGGAACTAATTCATGAATTTATTGATCGATTCCGCAATATTCTTTGTAGAAATTATAAAAATGTTTAAAATGGGCATAATAATTTTTTAGTTTTGTTTCTTTTAATACAGACGGAAAACACGCGGAAAAAAAGTTTTTTTTCGCTTAATTTTTATTTTTGAAAAAGTAATAGCAATGTATCTCTATTATATTCGTGGTTAATATATAATCTAAAGTTTTTTAATATTATTTAATTATAAATTTCTCGGTTTATTTAATACTACTATATAGATTTCTTGAAAATACAATGTCTGTATCTAATTAAGTTTTCTAAGAACAATAAACATATTTTAAGATATTTATTGTTTTTAAGATTTATTGCTTAACGGTTTTCATTGAAATAAATCAAATTGATAGATTAAAAAAAGGTAAAGTTAATTTTTCCGAGAGTACCTTTATCGGTGCTGTGCCGTTGTTGCTTTGACGATCCTTGGCCATAAGTGAATGCTTGTAATTTTGTCCTCCCCTCATTTTCATAATCATAAAATATAACAAATATATCAACGAATTGAATGTTTTCATTTTCAAAAAACGGTAAAAGAAGTAATGCATATTGTATCCCTTCAAAGTTTCTTTCAGTCGGTTGATATATATCTGTAGTCCCATGCACATTAAAATATTAGGCTTTTATTCGTCGGATACTACGCGACGCACAGTATTTGGTGTTTTTCCAGCAACGACTTTTTCGCAAAAACAACATAAATAACAAATGAAAAATCACATTCATATATCGCCAAGTGTTTAAAAATGAGACATGTGATTGATTTAACGGCTAAGGTGTCACTAACTGATCCTTATTGTTCACCTGAGTAGCGCGGTAAGCATTTTGCTTATCGTAGTTCGAGACTCGGTGCGGTGCTAGTAAAATAAATAACATCATAAACAATTTAAATGACACTAAACAAAATATGATGTTAATGTATACTTATGCTGTTTACGAAATAACAATATATTTTAAGTATCACGTGCCTTTAATGGTAATAAATATGGCTACGTATATCAATCTATTTTTCTATCCATTTCCATTCCATCTAAATTCGGTAGGGATATTATGTATCTTGCGAACGAGTAGCGATGGTGAAAATTGTGTAATCATTAGTCTCGGTTAAATGACTGCTTTACGTGGAACAAGATCGCGATACATTAATTGTTTAATAGCCGCTAGCTTGTTATAAAATAAAACTTTTATAGCGATTCCATCAAAAAAAATCTTGCTATGGTTTAATTAATTTACTCTTACATATCGAATTAGATATTTTATAGCATAGAAACACGAAGCCCTATTCGTCTTTGAATATCCTTCAAATCGATTTGTTAAATAATGCAATGATAAGCATTATTACAATAGTTACATAAAAATCTATAAATTTTTAAAGATGTGTGAACTACAAATTTAAATCTTTATTAGCTTATATGATTATATATGAATAACACTGATTTGTTATAATTCCTTTGATTAATGCATTAGTCTCATTTCGGCTTCGACGACACCTCCTATGGTTCATAGTGGTAGTTATTGCACAATTTTTAAAATGATATACTCATCACGATTTCGAATTAGAGAAATAAATATAATTACCATTCCGATCCTCATGTCGATTGTAGTTACACTGCTGTTTAATCTAATGCACATAAAATGTGTAAATTAATCTTCAAACAAATGGTGTGAAATTAAAATAGAGAGTAATTGCCAACAATAATATTATTGAGAATAGTTCCGGTGTCCGATTACATCGTGCAAACATCAACGAAAGTGTTAATTGCATAAGTAAGTGCTGACCTTACCAGATACGTTATGCATGACGATGATAAAAATTACGAGTTTTACATGAAATAATAACTGTTTTTATAATGAATTTAAAACGAAAACGAAAATATAATTAAAGTTATCACATCAACAGAAGGATCCATTACTAGAAGTGATAAAAACTTTATGTACTTGATGTTTTATCGATCCGGGCGTATCTTTGGATTTTAGGGCCAAATAGAATTGTATTGGATAGCGCTCGCCTGATCGTTTTAAGATTGACACAATCGAACGATACGAATTTTAAAACTCAACCTAAAAGATCTGATGTTAAATGTCAAATAAGCCTTAAACGACGGTGAAGCGTGCTCGCTTAGACTACTCTTGGTTCTCATATAAATCACCGTTAAAACAGCACGTCGGCAAATTACCCTTTAGGGGTAGTTAGGTAGGCGCTCATGTGGACCCCAAAATTAAACCAGGTACTTTTGCGTTACAAGGCAAGCGGTTAATAACTGCACCATGGAGTTGTTTATACATATTTGTGTACACATCGCTTAGACGTCGAGATCGTTTGCACCTGTTTACAAAAATAATATGGGGAAATCATTAGCCGCTCTCGAGTGGATATTTTCATTTTACGTACTCGTATCATCCCCAATGGATTAAAACAACGTGAGAGTAGGTACAGTTATAATGACTCGTCCGCTTATGTTAATTTAACTGATGTGGACGAAGCTAGTACCACGGTAAGCTTGATATTGCTGATTCTCAACGCGAATTTGAAACATATCAACATGCTTTGATTTATTAAAGCTCAGTGAATGATTTGAAAGTTTTTAAAATTCAGCTGCCTGTGGAAATTTTACCGGTGGCACGAGGTGGGCTATAGTATTACAGGGTGGAAGAGTGGTGGGCGGGTAGGATTTCGTAATATTTTATCTCTGTTTCTTTTTTTACGAACTTACTCGGTCGTCCAGCCGTTATTAAATGAACTGTATAGGTATTGTTGAATTATCTGATACAGGGAATGAAATATTTTAAGCCTCTTTATGCCCTCATCAAAAAGAATTTTAACGAGCGATATGCGATTTACAAGAATTTGTTTGAGTGGTGTTCTAATGTAAGTGGCAATTATGTATTATAGGGAGGAAATTCTTATTTTTATTTTTATTTAAATCATAAGATCACATTGAAAAGTAGACACGAGTTTTGCTGTTATATATGCATCTTAAATCATATTTCATAAATTTACCAGCGGTTACATTTTTACAGCTTTCCGGGTGTAGTAGTTTGCCTTGTCGCGTTGTGGAAAATTTAACGACGATCAAGACCCTACATTTTTCAGCGTTATTATTTAAACGCGGCTGTTTAATAAATCTTCAGATAATGCCACATTATTTGTAATGTTTTCTCCTAATAAGACTATTAGACTATTATGAAATATTTTTGAGTGGCTTTGTTATAGTTTTATTTCTGTTAAATATAAAATTTTTGCAATCTTGAGATGTATTCATAATTTCTGTAATCTATTTACATAAGCTATCTCACTTGTCTGTACAAAGAGCCGCCACTTGACATTGATATTTGAAAGTATTAAAATAATTGTTTAAAGGGCAAATGGTTTTTATATCTTCGCTAAGGTATTTTTTATTAAATATTATATTAATTTTAATTATAGGACAGTCTGCGGCATTGGTAATGCAGGAACTCTTGCCACCCGATCTGTAATTTTAGAAGGAGGACACACTCTACGAAGCCAAAAGTGGGATACCACATACAGAAATCGTTACAGACTGTGAATGTCAAGAGAATTTGAGCCCTGAAACTATAAAAGATTATGGAATTGAATAAGACTATACACGTTTTTATGAACAGGGACAAAATTGAAGGAATGTACGCAATCCTTCAATCCACTCTTCATTCCGAAGATAATATTTTTACTTTTCTTCACTAATATTTTTAGAGAATCCATATCATCTTTGGATTACTTCAAGAGCTACATAGCCGCGAATACGTTATGCTATGTAACATAGCGAGAAATCGCGGTATTAAGGTAAAATGGAAACGATTTAAAGTTTTTTTATGGGTAATGGCCCATGTAGAGGTATTTGGGGAATTAAAAAACGAACATATTAAAAAACTTTCAGATGTAGGCATTACATACAAATGTTTCAAAAATAAAAAGAAACTGCTGTGTAAATACTCACCAGGCTTGAAAGATTTGCTTTGTGCCTGCACCACATCAACAAAGCTGCTGATCTCAATTACGTTTGTCAATCAGATGAACCCCATCTTCGTTGCAAGTCTCGTAGGAATGTCCTGTATTGGAAATAGAACGAATTACTATAAAAATACAAAGGAGTGCAAACAATACAAGAAAAAATTCCCGAAATAATTAGTCGTAACGAAAAGCTTTTTGTTAAAATATGTGATAATTAACAGTCCAAATGATTCTTTGAATCTGACGATTATTATTTTAAAAAAAAGTTTTCATTACATACATAAAAAAATAAATGTAAATAGACCTGCCAATGATAGATTATAATATTAATTTAAAGAAACGTATATATATAATGAAATATACATGAATTGTAATATTAATGAGGGCAATAACTGTGTAGAAGATGGAGTAAAGAAACAAATTAAGAAAAAAACACTTAGCAAAAAGCAAAATTAAGGCAAAAATAAAAAACTAAAAAAGAAACGGAATACAGGACCAACAAACGATTATATACTAGACACTATGTAACCCCTGATTTGGTCATAATGTCATTCAAAATGGAAGTCATCTGACAGTCATAGAGAACAAAAGTGTACTATTGGTAAAGTTACTCGATATATAAGGTGTCTAATCCTCGTGTCAGAGGGAAGTAATACGAGATCTTATATTTTAATAAGGTCACATTTTTAAAAAGACACTGTCTCTCTCTTTTCGTTCTTTTGATACCGAGTTTATTAAGAAAAAACTTTACCATTTCCTTATTCTATAGTATCTGGACGGCAGAAATAAATATGTCAAGCTTTGTATTTTATTTGTAATATACAAGTTAAAATAGTAATGTTTTGCAGAGACTCCTTAAGTTAGAGACTCCTAAGTTAGAGAGGCGTATAATAATGCTGCAAAAGTTTGTTCCATTTAAAGTAATTTCCTTGATTCTATTGGACGTCTTACGTTTTCAATAACCTTCAATTCTGTAAATGCCGAATACATGACACAATATTATTTGACATGATAATAGTTTTGACTAGTTTTACTTTGACTGGCCCTTGATATTGGCGAAACAATCTCATAAAGAAATTTATTTATGTGACTCACCAATTGATTGGAAAGACGCTCGCACTTGCGGAGTACGGAGAACTTTACAACTAGTGTTTTTATGGCTGTGGTTCTTCTTCCTCGTTAGGAACGATTTTTAACTCTATGCTAAAAAATATTATCCGTTTCTTGGGCGATATTGGTGTCGTCCACATTGACTAAAAATCAACTGTAAAGAAAAACTAAAGAAAAAAAACACTAAAAATTAACAACTTTCTACTTCAATATAGAAATAATATATTAAAAATAACACATTTATTTTTGTTAAAAGTCGGTACTATAGTGATTACATTTGGAATTCAGAGGTCAAACGGAACATTAAAAGGCAAAGCGATATTTAGTACACATTGAAGTATTAATGTACAAAATAAACATGAGTTGCACAGGGTGTCTCAGAATGTTTTTAGTTTTGACCGTTGTTGAATGTTTTCCGTTGACCACTATGCGTCAACTGCAGGAAGCAGGGGGAGGGGAGTGGTCTTAATCGCTTGGCCGGCTTGTTAAGCTTAGTAGACATGAATCGTTTCACGGGATCGCAGTGCGCGTTTTGCTTGCGAGCGTTTTATAAAAACAACGGATCCTAAACTGTTGTTCGTCGTCTCTACAGGACACATTTTAATTTAACAAGCTTAAAACATGTGCCAAGTGCAAATTTAATTAAGCATTGGGTGTACAAATTTGAAGAGACTGGGCAATGCCGGACAAATTGTCTGGGCGCAAAAGGACATCAAGAACGAGCATGCACGTCGACCGCGTTCGCCAGTCTGTTATGGACGACGTTTTTTTGAGGATGACCGAGATCGAACTCACACCGTTAATTCTGATCGATATGCCATATGATCCGGACTTTTTAGCTACAGAAATACAAAACCAGGATGGCTACAATCGCAACACCTTTTTCTAGCAAGATTGAGCCACTTCTCATGTTACAAATGATTCATTAGCCGCTCTTCACGATTCATTCCTTGAAAGAGCGATAAGCCGCCGAGGAGACATCAATTGGCCACCGAGGAGCTCTGATTTAACGCCTTCTGATGTTTTCCTATGGAGCTTCCTAAAAAGTAAAGTTTACAATCCATTGCCATCCAACCTGAATGAATTGAAGCAAAGAATCACTGGAAAAATCAACTCTATTCCAAGAGCGATGCTCCAGCGAGTGATTGAAGATTTTAGCTCCAGGTTAAATAAGTGTGAAGTGTGAGCGCATTTGCAAACGGTCGTTATTATAAATAAACTTCAAGAACTGCTCTTTATTTAACTATTAATTAAACGAGTTTTAATTGATATTGTTGTTTTTCACTTACCATCTAAAAACGAAAACAATTCTGAGATACCCTTTATTAAGTTTAAGTTGCGAGACAAAGTTTACAAAAAGAAAACAAAAACATTGATATGTCTTTGTACATTTTAAAACAGTTCATAATAAAATTTATTTGAACTTCTTCTATTTTGGTTCTTGTTGAAAGACAGGACTGTTAAAATCTAATAAATCATCCAATAATGTTGTGTACATTATAACCAAGTAATAGATTCTGTCAACTCCTATCACTGGGTATTGTATGTGTACATTGTAAAATTTTGCCAAGGCAGTTCAACAAATTCTTTTAGCAAAAGAACAATATTAAGTAAGGTTTAAATAATTTTTTGTTTGAAAAAAGTAAGCACATCATTTTCTTCTGCATTACTTCTTGTTGCGAGACAGCTGTAATAGAAAATAATACCTTGTTATATGATATCTTGCACATTATGACCAAGTAATAGCGACTTTCACAACCGTCGCAACTGTGTTGTGAAGGTGAGAAAAGTAAATTTTGCCAAGACATTTCAATAATTTCCTTTAACACAGAAACAAAATGAAGTTTAACACAGAAACAAAATTAGTTTGATATATGATCGAGCATCAGTTTTTTTCTCGTTGATTGTTGCTGAAAGACTGCTGTAGTAGGAACTACTACTTGATTGAATGAAATCTTGCACATTATGATCGAGTAATAGGTCACAACTGCTATCACTGGATCTTGTACGAGTATGTGGGGATCGTAAATTCACTTTCATCCTTTCGATTCCCTTTATCAAAGAAAGTATAATAAATTAAATAAAAAAAAACCTTTTTTTTGCAAAAAGCAAGTACATCAATTTCGTCTGGGTTGTTCTTGGAGAAAGACAGCTGTGACAGAGAATATTCGTAAATCATATCACATTTAAAACATTACGATAAAGTTATAATCCCTATCACAATTCTAAGATTTCAAAGTGCAGATCGTAAATTCTTCCAAGACATTTCATCGATTTTCTGTATATTAAATTAAATTAAAAAGTATTTTCTTTGAAAAATGTTATACATCAATTTCGTCTGGGTTGATTCTTGGTGAGAAACAGCTGTGTCAGAAATTATTACGAAATTATATGAGATCATAAACATTACAATCAAGTAATAATTCCTATCACAATTTTCCTTTGAAAATGCAGATCGGAAATTCTTCCAAGACATTTCAACGATTTTCTTTAGCTAAGAAAGTATATTAAAAAAAATTAAAAAAAGTCTTTTGTTTGCTAAAAGTAAGTAAATCAATTTCTTCTGGATTGTTGTTGGCGAGAGAAAGCTGTGACAGAGATTATTACGAAATTATAAGAGATCATAAATATTACAATCAAGTAATAATTCTTATCACAATTATCCATTGAAAATGCAGATCATAAATTCTTCCAAGATATTTCATCGATTTTCTTTAGCTAAGAAAGTATATTAAATTAAATTAAAAAGTATTTTCTTTGAAAAAAGTTATAGATCAATTTCTTCTGGGTTGATTCTTGGTGAGAAACAGCTGTGTCAGAAATTATTACGAAATTATATGAGATCATAAACATAACAATCAATAATCCCTATCACAATTATCCTTTCAAAGTGCAGATCGTAAATTCTTCCAAGACATTTCATCGATTTTCTTTACCTAAGAAAGTATATTAAATTAAATTAAAAAATCCTTTTGTTTGCAAAAAATAAGTACATCTATTTCTTCTGGGTTGCTTCTTGGTTAGAGACAGCTGTGTCAGAAATTATTACGAAATTACATGAGATCATAAACATTACAATCAAGTAATAATTCCTATCACAATTATCCTTTGAAAGTGCAGATGGTAAATTCTTCTATGACATTTTAACGATTTTCTTTAGCTAAGAAAGAATATCAAATAAAATTAAAAAGTATCTTGTTTGACACTAAAGAGCACATCATTTTCTTCTGTATTACTTCTTGTTATCAAAGTTGTAGTAGAAACTAATACCTTGTTATATGATTTCGTGCACATTATGACCAATTAATAGGGACTTTCACAACCGTCCTAACTGTGTTGTGAAGGTGTGGAAAGTAAAATCTGCCAAGACATTTCAATAATTTCCTTTAACACAGAAACAAAATGAAGTTTAAAAACGTCTTCCGTTTGATATACGTTCGAACATCAGTTTTTTCCGCGTTGATTGTTGCTGAAAGACTGCTGTAGTAGGAACTATTACTTGATTGAATGTAGTCTTGCACATTGTGATCGAGTAATAGGTCTTACCACAACTGCTATCACTGGATCTTGTACGAGTATGTGTGGATCTTAAATTCACTTTCATCCTTTCGATTTCCTTTAGCAAAGAAAGTATACTGCTTTAAAACGTCTATTGTTTGATTCAAATTCTAGCATCAGTTTCTTCCGGATTGATTGTTGCTGAAAGACTGCTGTAATAGAAACTAATACCACGAGATATCACATAGACATCTTGCATATTATCACAAATTAATAGTCACTATTACGGCTGAATAATTTGTTACTTTTAAGGACTTATAACGAATATTATTTTATAAGGTAATTGTTCGAAAGGTTGCACTCAAACATTTTTAAAAAAATGTGGGGACAGCATACGACTCCAGCTATCAAACCCCACCGTATGCAATGAGCGCCAACCAATGACACGTTCCCATCGTAGTAGAGAGATTGTGATTAACGTCAGTCTGCACTTCACAGCAAGGTCCACTGGCAACCCACTAGAAGAGCTCATTGCACACTGATGTTGCTCAAACACTAATCTAGATCGAAATTGCAATCCGCGTGCTTTTGTGAGCCCACAGTACACTTCATGAAATGGCAAAGTAATTACATCGCTACCTTGTGGGATCATACTCCAAGCGGCTACCACAACGTATGAAATACCTTCTTCGCCAATCACTGTAATGGATATAGCCATCATTTGCTAATACAATATATGTAATATGGATATAATTTATATACCCCTAAGGCGATATGGAGGCTTGCAATTACCAGAGGCATTACGAGCGCATTGTCATCTCCGTATAAACCTTAGCACGCCCTTTGGAAAAACCCTATGGGGTTTTTCACAGTATGCTGTAGCTTTTTGGGATAACTTCATTCCATGCAGTGAAAAATGTAGCCGAGCGCGTCATGTCAAATGGTTCCTTAGAACTACGGAGGTCTGTACTAATAAAAAAAATTATATTATATTTAGAAACAATTTGCAGTCCCGTCATCAAGCGGCTTGACTTTTGCAAAGCTAAAATAGTGTCAAAATCTAAAGCAAGGCGCAACCATACGAGGTAACATTTAACAGAACGACCGTCGTGGTCGTCATATTAGTATACAGCAGTGGTTCCCAAACTTATTTTGTCTACTGCCCACTTTGAGAATAAATATTTTTTTAGCGCCCCCATTTTTTCAC
>DWQX01002667.1:0-20767 GCA_018245475.1 Pharmacophagus antenor | reverse complement strand
TATATATATATATATACCCAATATATAACAAAATTAAATATAATAAAATTAGCTGAATCCCGCACACGTCTTGCCGGCATACATACAACTTTTTATACCTACTTCGATTATTATTTCTGTTATTAAATTATTATTACTACAAAGTGAACATTAAATTTAGGCAACATGCCAAATTTTGAAATTTTTCGAATCTGAATTTTTTTTATACAACCGGATTATCCGACTTTTCTGTACGGTATTTAAAAATAATAGCTGTGACTATTACAAGTACAAAAAAAAGAATCAATAAAATGTTCCAGCCGATGTCGCAATTTGCGCTACGCAAAACATTTTCCATCATATATATTCATATAGTAATGTCTCTGACACAGAAAATATATTTATGGTTGGAACAAAATTGGTAAAGTAACACATGACATGAAATAACTAGTACTCATTGACTTTCATAAGTGCATGGCAGTCAAATATAAATTAAAATCTCACAAACAGAAAATATACTTCGCAAATGCTGATTGCTAGCATTTTAATTTCATCCTCGCCCTCCGTCTATGTCTATTTAAGTATTAAATATGTTCGTATATTTAAAACTTTTAACGCCAGTAGGAACTCGATCCAATTACAGTAATAAAAGGTCACCACGTTATTTGCAATAAATAGGAGAATATAACGAAAAATTATTAAAAATCATTTTATTCATTGTGACAATAATATGAGTCGTATAAGTTTTTTTATTAAACATCTATAATTTTATAACAAATGTAAAAAAAAACTAATGAAATCGAAACTTCGGATCAACTTAAAATATATCAAACATCAAATTAGAAAAAAATGTTGACAAATATAAATGAACAGGACCTTTAGTGTGCCATTTTTTAAAGGAAGATATAGCTTACATAAAATAAGATTTTCCTCCCCAAAGGAGGATATATGGTTACCTAATGTGACTCCTTAAATAGCACTAATTCTGGCGAAATCGACCGGAATGTAACAGAGTGCTAAAGCCCAATCTTGTGCATCATTAACTTTGATTTGGATAGAATTAAAATTACGAGTGGACGCAGTTTTATCGGTGAGCTGTGACGTTTACGAATATAGTTAAGTATTTGTCGGTCTTGGACAACTACGAATCGTAACTTAAGAAAGCTACCCTTTAAAGGTAGCTTAATCACACAGTATATCCTATGTATAGTGTAATTCTATTAATCATCGGCTTTTATTAGTTAGTGTCAAGTTCACGTCAGATTTTCTGTATACACACACATAAGTCTGGAAAAAATTATAGTACCCTAATTAGGTGATAAAAATTATTAAATATTTGAAAATTACTGATTCCGAGTCCAATCATTTCCTGCACATGCCATTATAAATGTCAATGGGTACAACATTTATAATTGGAATGATTCCTAAAGGACCTGTTTACTTTCCGAGAAAAAAATATTTAGGTTATATTTACATATTTTAGTTTTTATCAATCATTTTCCCAAGATACAATTTGTTTACATAATGAAATATACATTTTTAAATAAAAAAAAAACTATTAATTATCGTCATTTTTCTTGAAAAATAGCTATCGTTTAACGAATAAACATAATTAACAAGAAAGTAGGTTAACAGACTAGCATACCAAAATCCTTTTACCTTGAACTTTATGGAAATGACAATGAGAAGAACGATAATGGTCCGCCTTCGGCAACCCTTCACTTTGTTCGTAATGAATGAAGCGGAGATGACACCATTCCAAAGTACTCGTACCAAACATCGCAATTACAGAGTCTCTTGCTGTTTTAAACATTAAATATACGAAGCATGCATAACCGTATACAACGCGAAGTTTCATTCGAAAATGTTGCACAAAATAATGAAAATAGATTCATAAAATATTATAATAACCCTTCCATTCATACGATTTACATATTTCCAACTATCTAAATTAAAACATCATAACAATAAAACAGTTATTCTGTAGCGAATATGCATTTTATAATGAAAACTGTTCAATAACTCATTAAAAATATGGTAAAGTGCGAGTCGAAATCTCACCGTAAATGCTTCCGTAGTATAAACGCCAATGTAATCACATCGAACAATCACACAAACAATCTTATATTATTTTATTTATTTTATATGTATTTGGAGCGGCAATATAAATACTCAGACAAACGGACAATGTTTCATTTTTCAACCTTTGAATACGGAACCGTACAAACATGGAAGTCAATAAAAATTACAAATATGTCAACGGTTATGTAAAACTGCACAACTGATTGTGGTTTTTCGGATTGACTTACTGATCCAATTGTAACAAGAGATGATATGGCGGAAGGCGTCTTGCGGCAACGCACTGCAACTTCCGCGCATTGTGGCTGCAAACGAGGCCGCGGTGCGGGACACTTGCAACACGCCTTTATTCCCAACGCTGCAGTATTCATGGGTTACATATGCAGTGTTTAACACACCTTATGATACTTCTTTATCGACAGTGGGCTAGCTCATTATATATGACTGCCGGAATACAGCTGTTATGGCTATTGTTGACTGAAGTTCCGAAAATCCTTGACACTGTTTGAACTCCACAACTTATATAGCCAGGAAATTAAATCTGGGACATCGGTGTTACAAAGCAAGCGATAAATCAATGAGCGATGGAGACAGTTAAACTGTTAAGAAAAAAACTTTGTTTTTTTTATCACACCTGGCTGGTACACTGAATAATTGGTGGCCTGACCTGCCTGTCGCCGTTTTATCTATATTTAGAAATAATCATAGAATAAGACAATTTTATCATCTCAATAGTTTATGAAATTAATCGATGTGGCAAGTAATTATTAGTTAGCCTAACAGCGACAACTCACAGATCACTTTTTATATTATGATCAACCTACCGGTGGGAACGTATTTCATGACTTGTGCTCCATTTTTCAAGACCTGGTAGTGGGCCACTGCCTCACCTCATTGTACGACTATGAGTCATGATGTTGGCAGAGTACAATTAAAAGCGTGTCGAGTTTTTGGTTACATTGTTACTGTCATCTGTAATGCTATTGATACTACCTAACGACGAGCCTTTTGACTGTCTCCGCGCCGCATTGGTTTACCCGCTTGCCTTGTAACACAGAGGTCCCGGATTCGATTCCCGAGCCACAGGAGTAATGGAGTCTGGATAGAGGTAGGGTTTTTCAAACTCGCCATGCTAGCTACCACACTCGATTTCAATCTGCCGCTATAACAACACTGCTGTGTTCCGGCACTCATACATGTGAGAGGCATATGTATTCTGGGCTCACTCGCTTCACCATTTACAGCTTAATTGTCATTTAACAGGTGAAATCGAGGCCAAGTGTTAACCCATAACCGATAAAAAATAGAAAATAAAAAAACATTGTAATGCATTAAAGCTTGCAGTATAGCGGATGCTCCTTAAAAAACAATAAAAGTAAACAAAATATCTAAGATGGTATTTTCTAGAAATCGGTACCAAATCATAGGCTAAATATCAAATTAATAAAAAGACATTATAATCATTTTAGAATTTTATTTACAATATATTAATATACTCTTTTATTTTCACGAATTTTTTTCTTCCACGTTGTTTAAAAATCAGGCACTGAACATCATAGATCCATTTCAAGCGTTAACACTCAAAATTATTTGAAACACAAAAGACCTCACTTTTTAAGTAAATGGGAGATTATTATTATTTATAAAACAAAGTTTTACGCCTTTGGCGACAGGAGATCAACTGCGCAGTAATCTCATTAACATATGGCTTAAGTAAATGTTAAGTCTACACTACTAACTAGAACAGCATTCGTCTAACAGTAAAATAACACGTACGCACAATAATTAAGCACTTTAATATTTAAAAAAAAACTAAGTGTAATTAATAAAGCTACAACAAAATACCGACCGTTTAATGCCCGTGAGGTGTATAAAGGAAAAACAAATCAAATTAAAACTCATTTAGTATATCCCTACTTAAACGAGATTTTCAGTTATCTGTCAAGTTTTTTTTTATTTAGTAAAAAGCGAAGCGTCATTCCATTAAACCAATATTTGATTTTAAGGTGGAAGACAATACACAATTTACCTCATGAAAAGCAGAACCTGTTCTTTGTCACAAAAGGGTTTTATTCAATATTTTTACCATAAAGTAAAGAAACAAGCACTAATACCAAAAATTTTGACCTGTAGTTAAGATATATAAAATCTAGTGTAATAAAAGAACTCAAATTTACAAAATAATATACCTGGAGTTGATACGTTTCAGTAATATAAAACAACCATTGTTTAAAAAGAACTCCCTTTCCTTTAAATTAACATTAAACTTGGCAAATAGAGAAAATTTGTTGATAAAAAAACACTTTTTATTTAACACGTTGAAATGAAATTTTCAAAAAGTGAGGTCTAGATAGAAATGTTTTAAAATAAATTAAAAAAGAGATATTGCTATAAATATGTTTTTGATCATTGTTTGGTTTATATAAGTAAATATCATTGAGTTGTACTTATAGTTTCTATACGACAACACACAAACGAAACAGCTTTTCAAAAATTATGAAATTTTCAATATGAGAAACATATATAATCATAACATGAGTTTCTATCACGCAAACGCCTTATTCATCGGCTTCATACTGCATTAGGGACGCAAGATTATTTGCTAATTTGTCAGAAACGTTGAATTGAATCATTAGGCTTTCAATAATGAATAGTAGATTCGTTTACATTAATCGAAATTACAAAGCAAATTATTACAGATTTTTCACTTTGATAAATAACTAAGAAATAACTTTGAAGTCCTTGGAGATTTTCCATTCAATTACCAAATTTAATGACCCAAATTAACTTACTGGATATGTTATGTATAAAGCGCTATTATAAACACGTTCGAAATGTTATTTACCATTTTACTATCCTTTTAGCCACTGGCAGTTTTGAGTTTCTTAATTTTCCTATGTTTCAATGAATACATATGTAACTTCCTTATGACAATACAAACGCACCATAAAAATTTTAATACAGCAGAGACCCTATATTTTAAATGTAAGCATCGGAATAAATCTAAACGTTACTACTTTACACAATACTGTATCTGTATACAATAATATTGTTGGTAGAGCGAAATTAAGGAAGCATTTTTGTTTCAAGATTCATATGTTTATAAAAGTAACCTACTACTTATTTCGTGTAATAATTCAAGTACCTACTAAGTACAATTTTATTCAAATATTAAATAAATAGAATATTAATTTAATAGCAGTTTAAATTACTGATTATTAAGACTTTTTTATATCGAAAATCTTGTAAAAAGTTAAAACTTTCTACAGAAAATCTTGAAAATTGTAGAAAATGCGTTTCATCGATACCTTTGTGATTTTGTAATAAATTATTTGTAAATTCGTATGACACGTTATACTGTAAAAAAACCCAATCTCATGAAATCATAATTTCAAAAAATTCACATTATTTCCTATTCAACTCTTAAACCAATAAAAACACGCACGTGCTGGCAGCATCTATGAATTTTTAACGCATTAAATATTAAGGCGTACACACCAGTGACCAACTCCTTAACTCGGCTAAAAATGAAAAATTGGAACAAATGTCAATATCTACAATATTTTCTTTATTACCAATGTTAATATTTGTGTTTAGTTTAACCCTAGTGCAGATCCATTAATAATATGAAGTGAAACAATTTATCGAATAGCACAAAAACCAGCGTGCCAAACGCGGTACATTGAAAGTGATAGAGGTATGCAGCGAAAATAAATAAAAATTAATAGGCTATGAAGTATGAAGCAAAGGTTAGTTAGGTAGTTTGCGTGAATATATGGAACAAATTAATTAAAATAACATCAATGTTAATGTTACTTTTAAGGTATTCAAAGTCAGTAGAATCAACCACGAGTTACATATGTAACAAATATATAGAATGTGTGAAGTCGCACAATTTATGTAATTAAATATTTTTTGATATTAACGTGATCATTCCAAACAATTTACAATGGTAAGATGACTGCAAAGAAACATAGATAGACAATAAAATGTTTATTGCTATCAATGAATTAAATAAAATATCTTCAAATGATATGGTTAGAAAATATTTAAAATTCTATAAACAGCGGTAATAATTTAAAATTGCTAAAGTATTAATAACAGCGTGTACCACACCAATATTTATTCAATTCAAATGATAGACAACAAATGGGCTCACATTCATTTTACGGTTAATACATACTGTGCGGAACTTTGGAATTTTTTTTTGTGTTTAAGATAATAATTTCCAATTTTTACACACTAAAATATTTTATCAACTTATTTAATTTTATTGTCAAACGTTTTCCATTATTTACTATTTTATATTTTTTCTTTCAACATACTGTATGTTATAAGTGCTCTAATCGAAATGAATGCATCATACGCATTGTTGTCCCATAAACGCACAATATGTAAAAAACCTTTATCAAAACAAATGCGGCGCAGGTGAGACTCGTGGCAGTTTTGATCCGCCGAAAAACACTAAAATACAGCAGACCTGAGAGTGGAAGTTGATCTGTGCGAGGAAATCCATAGTGAATTTTAACTGTATACCGTTATACAACAACTGTCGCTGTGGATGATCGTGGAACACTACCGTACACTGTGGAACACTGTAAAAACCTTTGTGTGAAGGCAGAAACACATGGATCACGTGAGGCGGCAAGACGGCAGTCTCCCACATGACGAGTGCCAGCGTCTCTTGCATTGAGTAGAATCGCCGTCAGACAACTCGGCTGTCGACATTGTTCTTGATCCGTTGTCGCCCATTTCTGAAATAATATTTCAGCTCATTAAAAATTTAATACTTAAATAATAATAATACAATTTTTACTTAAAGAGAAAGTTACGATAAGTAATATTATTACAATATTTAAATAAATCTAGATTTACACTATCTGAAGGTTATTTTCTAATATTTGCGACTTCAATGTATTTTTAAAATTAATTTATCATGTAACTGTGCTCTCCCAAACTGTTTGTCTTTCACGTACAGGGTTCTGATTTTAGATATTTTCACATTGTGTTTTTGTCTCTTACGACGTTTAAAATTGGCGTGTAACAAAAATGTCGCACTAGACTTAGGGATAATCAAAATTATTATCATAGTTTTAATGAATGTCAATCTTACAATCTTACAGATTAACTAATCACATATATAATTTTCTAATGAACATCAGCCCATAAAATCAAAATATTTTCACGCGCTTGTCTGTGATTAGACATCTGTTTATAATCCTCACAGAAACATGGATATATTATTAAATTACGATGTGTTCTGTAAAAAACAAATTGATTGGTATAAGCTAATTTTTAATTACTATTAAAAATTTAAACCATCCTGAATAATGCAAAGGTTAACAAGTTAATAAGGCACTGGAAACAAACATCGCTAATAAAGTTTACATTATTTCTATAAAGTATCATCAAGTAAAATATGATAGATGTTACTATTCATTGCTTATAAAGTGACTTTTTTCACTAACATTTTTGGAATATTTAGAGATGGCCGAGTGACGACCGGTTGTAACAAAAGTTATTACCAGAATATACGTCATTTTTGTTTAATAAAATAAATCTTAACCTGTGTATAATATAGACATTATAATCTAAATTATACGAATAAAATTACCGACAGATAAATCTCGATTCTCTAAGGACTATTAGGTTGTTATATTGTCATTAAATTTTAGCATAAATCCGAAAAAGTGAATCTGTCTGTTACGATAGTAACTATGTTTTTAATTAGAGTTCCTTTTTTTCTTAAACTGAGGAAAACATTTAAACTTCATCATATGCCATAATTATATTAAAATATTCCAACCCACTCAAAGCAGATAGACAGCGCTAGGCCTACAGCTGTCAGCAATTCAATCCGTAAAACCGAAGCGATAATTTACTAATGTATCCTGAAATGACCAGTTAAACAAAATTTATCTATAGAGCAGGTATTTGGTACGAGCATACACGGAAACTCCTTATTGTCATTATATACATGATATCACAAAATCGACTTACTAATGATACCGACTCGACAACGGATATGTAGTCAGATATTTTATTCATAAATTTCCGTACAGAGTGAATAGAAAAATAAATAACACATTCAGAAAAGAATACATAAATATATCACAAAAATATTATTCAACAAAGTACTAAACAAACTTATTTCGAAATTAGGTATATTTTTTAACAGACACACTACATCGAACCATTTAGCATTTTGATACATTTAGTATTTAGAAAAATGCTGGGAAATATTTAACTTATAGCATTTATGGATAGCAAGATTAGTCAGTACTTAAAGTATAGGAATGAAGCTGGAAAAAAAAATTATAGGGGAGTCCCTAAATGCGTTTAAAATGTCCAGTCGTTATCACTCCATGCAACAAACCTAACTCAGCGAACAAATTCTAGCTCGCACATGTCCCATTACGAGGATCTGTTCAGGCTCTGCAAAAAATATAGCGTTGAAAATATATTATTTTAATTTACATAATTATATGCTTCGCGGGACATTTATAAAATCGTAATAATTCATTCACTAGACCTTTAGAAGGTTATCTATTTGAGTGTGCGTCAGATGCGTCTCTTTATACAGAAGTACGATAACATGTAAAATTGTCCGTAATAAGTCGCGTAGAAGGTGTAATGTTTATAAAAGTTTGATTCTACATTAACCCTTTCGCTACCATCGTCTCATACATGTGACTACCCGATACTGTTACCAGAGTCCGGCGTCCCAAAAATGTGACAAATGCTAATTTATTTATTTCTTACCATTTTAATTAAAAATGTCACCAAAGGAACTATTTACCTAGAACCCAGTGCCACTTATATGCGTCAATTTGTAAAACTTCTATTTGCACTTAGTTATATTTATACGTTATGGATACATCCCTCATAACGGAAGTTGTGATATTTAAACACCAAGACATC
Source organism: Pharmacophagus antenor (assembly GCA_018245475.1). Taxonomy (NCBI): domain Eukaryota; kingdom Metazoa; phylum Arthropoda; class Insecta; order Lepidoptera; family Papilionidae; genus Pharmacophagus; species Pharmacophagus antenor. The sequence goes on along the minus strand of DWQX01002667.1, from coordinate 11,788 downwards.
TGGATTGTGGTGGCGATTTTCTTCGATACTGGTAGTGAAACCGTTAAAAATACATGTAATACTTTCTCAATAGTCAAATTACATTTTATTTAAAATCTTAAACTATAATAGGCAAATTTCATGGTCAAATAACAAGATGTATTATTTGTTTAAGTTAAAGATGGCTGGCAACCTTATGTTATTAATGTAATTAGAGAAACCAATATACAGCTAAAAGTTTCTTTTTAACCAGTTTCCCCTCTGACTAGACTGACTTATTTTAATATATTTAATTGTCTTAATTGGTAGTTTAATTTCTTTGATTTACTGGTCTTTACTTAAAGAACTTGACAAGATCAAAACTATATCAATTTACAAAACAAGGGATACTAATGGCTATCGTACCATAAATAATAATTTCTAAATGTTTGTTAACATATTTTAAAACATAATTTTTTATTCCATCTTAAAACATCAAGCCACATACAAGTCAAATTTATTACTGTGGCTTTTTGACTAAATATAAAAATCTAATAAAAAATGGGTTCATTTTCAAATGTGCAATACTTTTTTTGTATTTTATTATTTACTTGTGTTTTTGGCCGAGTAGTATAACAATTATGACTGCTATTCATAGATAGCTCGCGAATCACCGGATCCGCGAGCCAGCTTCGATAAAGCTGTAATGGTCACTGTGACTAGCAGCATCTACTTCCCCGAATCCAGCAGCAGCAGCAGCAGCAGCAGCAGCACTGCTATTCATGTAGCAGCCTTTAGCATGGAATGTCCATGATTAATGCATTAAAAGGAGGGAAATAACTTTATATTAATCTATAAAAAAAAGATTATGAAAAAAGATTTCAGAATACAAAAATGAAGTTGAAGTCTACCATGCATAATTTTATTCGCAAAATAAAAAAAATGTTATTAGATATACATAATTGACTTTTATTATTAATACACATGAAATCCTATTCGCATCCTCTCCTTATTAAAAATAAAGCTTGCCTTGCTGGTTTTAGAGCTCATAGATTCACTTATTTACTGAGCCATTGCCATCTTATATCGTTAAGTGACTAGCATATCCACGATTTGGCATCTTCACTTAACATAATAAATAAGTATCTACGTAAGTGTACCATACACGTTTTAAATTATATACTTTATTTATTAATATAAAAATAGATACTGTTATTATACTCTGAATGTAAATTGAATTCAAATATTTTAGTAAGACGCACCGTGCCTTAAATCCCTTTCGGTGAAATACTCCTGGGCAGAGGCGTAATGGCGTTCCGCAAGATAGGGTATTACCGTGCAGTTATGATATTCATCGGAGCGGCGAGAGCGCGGATTCACGAGACGCTCACCAACCTCCAACGGAGGCGTGGCCTGAACCCATCTGTAAAGAAATATTCATATTAAAAAACATTGCTTATTAATATATAGCATGTTTTAGCAATATTGAAACTCATGCGGAGTTGGAAAACAATCGATAGATCTTAGCGATTACATGTTCATTCAATTTCTAATCGATAAGGTTTCTTTTAAAACTTTCTTATGTCCTATAAAAAATATTTCTACACAAAAATATTAACAGACTTGATAATCAAAAGAAATAAAGACGGGTTACAGCAGAACTTATTTTTTATTTTTTTTTTCTTGAGACAAATTCTTTGGAGCGAAACAAGAATCATTAAAATCTGTAAAGTATATTAAGTTACAACTACACATAACTATTTACAGTTTCTTTTGCAATTGAAAATAGTGGCTCCCATAAAAACCAAGAAATATCACACGAAGAACAAAAATAACTTCAGCGTCGAATTGCGAACTTTTCCTTATTATTGGACAATAGAAATACATAGGAGGAAAAGTTTTACATCAAAGGTTAAGCATTAGGTATATATTTAAGTACAATCAATAAATCAAGTATGCTTTTTTAACTGTTTAAAGACAAGCTATTAAATGAGAGACACAATTCGTAAATTTGTTAACTAACCTATGTAGGTTAATCAACATATACAGCGTTCTATGTGGTCTACTGAGTGCCTTAAAGAAGCAATAAAATTCTAAACAGGCACTTTACATTCACTTCGGCAAACTGTTTAAGTTAATAGTTATCAAGTAAAGTACATGAGTTATAACTATCTGTGGATATTACGAATAAGTTAATAATAAACTGTCATCATTAAACTTTATAACTCCGATAAATTAAAGATGAAATGTACGTGCATGTCATATAAAAATTAACACAACAAATGACACCTCGGTATGATATTACAAAAATAATAACTAAGCCCTATTAAAATCATAATTTAATCCTCACGAAAAATTAATCTTTTCAATAATAAAAATCCATATTAATGAAAATGTAGAACATGAAAAAAATTATAATACTCTGAAATCGTACAAAACACGACCAACGAATTCGACGTGTGACTTACGGTTTACGCAATACATCGAAGGCCACGATTGACATTCAAGGTAAATAATCATAGTTAAATTTGAGCCAGCAAACAGTGTTCACCGTATCATATCTACAAGTTTTTCTTTTTGTATAGCAATGTATGAAAACATAATTTTAATGGTCTAAAATTGTTCAGAAAATATGTAACAGAGGCAAGAAAGCGTTTATTTTTTTAGCATAATAAAAATTCTGAAAATTCTCTAACAGGAACGAAGATCAAGTAGCCGTATAGTGTGCTATCTAATTATAATGCGACGCATAAATATGTAAAAATTTAATGAAATATGAGATTTGTTTTACTTCTCAAATATGATTCACACACATATGATTCTCTGTAACCGTAAACACATTTAAAATTAATCATGCCATATTGACGATGGGACAACAATACATTAATGATAAGGCAGACAGGAGACCTTCAGTAGTTTATTGCGACTCGAGTGCATTCATTATAACGTAGGAATACGTTTAATTTTCTTTTTATATTTCTGACGCTTAAAGCGTTACAGTAGCTGCGAATTCAAGGCTCCAGTTAATCACGACAGTTTAAAAATGTAGGCAGCATTCAATGTTTTTACAGCTAAATACATGTCTTGACATAAAAGTCTTACATATTAAAATGTTATATGAATATTGCAATAATACTTTTGTTGCCTATCATTTATACAATCGATTTGTTTCCATACAATGATAAGCAGCGTAAGTCTAAATATACGAATCGTATGCTTAGACAGAATTACGTTAGGAACGAAACTTAACGAAAAAAAAGCTTGTTTATAAATAGAATTTATGTGAAATTTAAACATATTATACAACAAACACGCAGCGTGATTTGTTTGGCAAACATCTACTCTTGTAAATTATAAAATGGCTGGCTCCTGAGATAATTTTGCGCCGGTAACGATAGCTTCTGCGAGCGCGTCGACAACTGGCACGCAGCAACTGACTTCCACTACATACCGTATTGGCAATTGGTCTTGATATTTCTAATGGTTTTGGCTATGTTTCAGATAAATGACTAACATCTATAAAATCCAATCACTGATCAAAAAAAGAGAATCTGTCGTGGAGTTAAATATTTATAAATACAAAACGAATGTAGCTGCTCCGAATTTTATTAAATTTAAGTGACTAAGCTCTCCTTTTACTTTTATACCTTTTATTTAACTACAATGTCCGAGTTTGATAAAAAGAAAGTTTTAAAAAAATAATGAACTTACTACCAGTCTTTGAACACCACTTCTTTTGTATATTTTATAGCTAAAGTGTAACATTATGTATTTCCATTAAATGATTACTATTGTTAATTTAACAGCGTTACACGAGATTTCACTAAACATTAGCTGTGGTAATGGTACAATGATGACTTTTTCAATAAAACTGATATAAAAAGACAAAGACATCCATTTTGTACTAGAAACATCATTTACCAATGTATAAAGATATTATTCTTTGAACATAAGAATATATTTACAACTGTAATTGGGGTGCAATTTCATAAGTTGTAATGTGTACAATATATTGAATAGATAATAGTAACATAAGACATTGTTATAGAAGTTATTAATTATAATACAAGTTATTAAAGTAAAATACTCCTATAATTTATAGCAAAGGTAAATTAAATGTAAAAGGTTAATAAAACATGTTTTTACCATTTTGTTAATAATAATGTATTATGATAAGATAGGACTGGAATAAAATTTAATACATAATTTAAAAAAATATATTTTTGTAGAAAAAACTGTTATACTCTATCTCTTTATCCCTCTCTATCTCTCTCTAAATAAATAAATAACATACGCGTGTCGTCGTATCTGGTGCACGTTGGGCCTCAACGCCGGGTCCCTGCTCAACATGTTGGTGAGGAGCGAATGCAGCGCGGGTCCGAGGCAGGGCGGCGGCGGCGCGGGCTCGCCGCGACCTATCGCCTCCAGTAGTCGGAATACGTTGTCGCCCTCGAAAGGATACCGACCCGTTGTCATATTGTATCTGAGATTGAAAGCAACTATGGTCACCTCTGGTTAATTATTTTTAGTCAACAATGTACCACAACTTCTCATGTTAAGTGACAATGGAACCATAGTGGAAGCATGCCAGAATACTTCTCCATCCAAACTCCAATATTTATGTGGGCCAGGAATCTAACCTAGAACCTAATTGTACCGCATAAACCGCTGCACCACAGAGGCAATCATAAAGGTGCTTATTATCAGATTTTTAAAGAATATTTTAATGTAACAGTAGGACCTTCTGAAACCTTTTAGCCTCAAAAATTTATTATGAATTGCATAAATGTATTCGTTTTGTTATACTAATGAAAGCTGCTACAACATTTTATTTACACAGATCTACCACAAATTAATGTTTTTTGAAGATATATAATATATATAGTACAAAATTAGTGATAATTTATATTTTCATTGTTCAAAATCTTATTGCCATTTGAACTCCTGTTCTACTATTTAATACACAGAAAGTATTACAAAACTACTATCTATACCTAATGCCAGTACTAACAAATTTGTTCTTCAATAATAAATACATTTTTGATCATTAGAAAAAAATTGTTTTAGTTACACAGAATATAAAACCTATGCAACAATATTATAAATAATATTTAGGGCAATGAAATATTAGGTAGATTCTTTTGACATATGACTCGGTAGCAAAAACACAATTTATATTCATAATGTCAAATGTAAAAATAACTTTTGTATTATTTAATAAAAAGGTAATACAATGTACTAAAAATTTGAATAATTTTTAAAGTTGTTATTTGTTTTTATCGGTTATGGGTTAATACTTAACATCAAGTGACATTGGGGCCAAGATACAATGAACCTTATAGATGGTGAAGCATGTTGACACAAAATTCTTCTGGCCTTCATATGTATGACTGCTAGAACACAGCAATGCTGTTATGGCGACAAATTGATATTGAGGATAATAGCTAGCCAAGTGAATTTAAAAAAAGCCTACCAACATCCAAACTCCAATATTCCTGTGGCTAGGCAATCGAACCACCCCCACGTTACAAAGCAAATAAGTAAACCACTATGCCATAGAAGTGGTAAATTTTTTTTAAATTGTTAAACAGTAAAGGGACTGTACTTACAATGTGACACCACTGCTCCAAATATCAACTTTTGTTCCAGAAAACCGTTCAGCTCCATTAGCAATCTCAGGTGGTTGAAATGCAGGGGAACCCTGACCTGTATAACATGTATCTTCAGGTGAGAACATATCTAATGCCTGCAAAAAAAAAAAACAAAATAAAGCATTTAAACACACTATTACATAATTTAATCTCACTTTATATCACATTATTTCTACAGATTTACGGATTGGATATGGATTTAAGAATTAAATGTAACACTCCAATAACCTTACCAAGAATACATTTTTTAAAATAGTATACATATAGTTTAAAATATATGTTAATAACTATTAGTAATTATTTATCAGTATAATAAATCTCGAATGTAATTTGTTTACCAAAGTCATACTATGTAATATTTTTATAAACTCAAACTCAAAACTATGTTGATGTTTTCTTGATCATGTATAAAAAACTAATAGAGTGAGATACCGCTTAGCTAGTCTTGTATCCTATTATTCACTACTGAAAGTAATATAATTCGAAAATTTAAAAGTTGCACAATATAAAAATCTACACTTCTTACCTCGGCAACACCAAAATCCGTAATTTTAAGAGTTTGGTCTAGAGTCAGTAACAAATTTCCAGGTTTAATGTCCTTGTGAACTACACCTTGACCATGGAGATATTCTAAACCATCTAACAGCTGAGTAAAATAGTCATGAGCCTGTCTTTGGGGAAACTTTTTTCCTGGACTAGCTTCCAACATGTCCTATAAATTTTAGTATGCAGTTTAAATTGTAAAACTTAATTTAGCAAAAAAATTGTGTTCAAATAAGATTTGTCTTTAACATTATAAAAATGTCACCTGAAGCACACCAACACAGAATTCCATAACAATGTACATTTTTTGCTTTTCATCATTATACATTACATCGACTAGTTCTATCACATTTTTATGTCTCAGTATTCGCAGTAGCTGTATCTCTCTCTGGACATTTTGTTCACCATTTGGTATCCGCCGAAGCTTCCTCTTCTTTAATATTTTAACTGCTCGTCTGCTTAATGACTCTGAATCTAACATTTCCTTCACTTTACCATAAGAACCTTCACCTAACACATCACCCATTACATATTTTCCTACCATTTTACATTTTTTCTTTTTATTTCTATATATTATATCGGCACTATCAACTCTATGAAAAAAAAGGTTATTTTGGTCTAAATTAATATCTAAATCATCAATCTGGTCGTCATCAAGCCATGTCACAGAATTAGGTTCTGGGCTACCGTCTAGCAAAAAATTATCATCACTTTCTTGCGGCACTATAATATTAGATTCTTCAAACTCCACATTTTCTGCATCTGGAAGACTTTCACTACTGCTGATTTGCCTGCACATTCTTGGATCCATTATCTATCAAAACAATACATTTGGAAAACTCTCCGTACGTTTGTATGCAACAGGGCTTACAACCGTTACAAATTACGGCAATTATAAAATAAATTTACATATCTCTCAAAAAATATTTCGTCCATACATTGTGGACTAAAGATTTTTATAAAAATTATTGTTTTAAATGCAATGATTGAAGGTAAATAAATTTATGAATCTTTATGAATTGAAACATTGTAATGAGAATGCAGATAATATAAGTACACATACAAAAACAGATAACATGACATTTGTGTTTTTCATTCATACTGGCTCCAAAACACAAGAATTGCAAATAAGACATTAGTTTCATCATAACATTGTTTTGCCATTAACCTATACATAAAAAAATATCTATTTTTATATACCTTTAAAGCCTTGCAGAACATTATTTATAGTGTCGTTTGGCTTGCTGCAGACTGTTTAAGGTAGTTTTAAACTCTCAAAAAGTAGTACATACTACACAGTAACATGTACATACATATAAGAATCACCAAGTGTTAATATTTTACTTTAAACCTTGTTGTTTTGTTTATCGAAACTTAAACATAATTAAACAATTAAACATAATTGTTACTTATAACAGACAAATCAAAAGTAAGTTTATAATAAAAACAATTATGTTCACATTGATATTTTTCTTATACTTAAAGAGTAGTCACTTTAGCAAATTTAACTCGTGGACTCCAGATTTTCGTAACAATAAACCAATGATACTCAATCTTTTTTAAAGGACCATAAACACTTATTAGTAATATGTCATCGGCCCATGTGTAACGATGGGATTCGGGAGAGACAGAGAAAATATTCCCCTATTGATTACTTGGATTTTAGCGATTTTCCTAATTTAATTTAAGAACTATGAATGCATTTTATCTATTATTTTTATATATTAACGTTATCTTGTATATATTTTCTAAGTGCGGTCTCGGTATTGCGTTTGAGAGCGAAATTCAAAATAGTTTAAAATAAAGCAACACGTTGTGGGCAGACCACAAAAGCCCTGAAGGCAAATAAAGCTATAATAGCTGTCCAAAAGATTAACATGTAACATTCGAATTAAAAGATATTTGCGCGTCGCATTTTTCGTTCCGCAATCTATTTGTATTGTTCATTGAATGTTAAAGAGTTAACATTACAAAATTAACTTTTATATTTTTCCTAGACGTCTTTCTGCTTAAGTGAGAATATCGAATAATAGTGAAACTTTTTCTGTCTTCAATAAGTAATATCTTATTTTTTTAAATATTAATTTATTAAAAAACTGTGTATCTTGATTAATGCTTATTTAGACAATTTTTAATCATCATTTCGAAAAACTTCTTAGAGATTAAACTCCTTTTACTACATCTTGTAATTTAAAATCAACATGCACGTAAATAAATAATTAAAATTTATGAAAATAAACCTTTATTCAATAAAAACGAACTTAAAAGTATATTTGTAATAACGCTTTATATATATTGGCTCATTTTTGATATAATTCATTTAGAAGTTATCATTTATTTCTTATAGTTTTTATTCATCTCCTTCTTAAGTAATGCGAGGCGAGTGAGGCAGGCATCACGCCAGGCGCGTCGTTCCGTAAGTCTATTTATCGGTACCATTGCATTTAATTGCTCGCAAATGGTAGCCGCGCTTTTATTTTGAGTCATCTTTGGAATTTCTCCCATTGTTGTACTCACGTGGTAAATGGTTTCCCCATATCTGTAAAAATAATTTTTAATGTTCTATACGTTTATAATGTTGTTGAAATTGTAAAGTGGTCATTACCCTACTGACCGTATTATTAACATGAAAATATTTTGAGTCACGATGTATGTATTCATTATTACTCTTCAAACACGAATAACTTTTTTGCATAAATGGTAATTTGCTGCTGGAGACTGTTCTTGAGGGTGTGTTTTTGACACCAGGCATTAGTGTGCAATATGAATGTGTATATTAAATGAAATCTTATAGTTGTGGACAGATTTTATTTACCGTCACGTGAACATTTTATTGTGTGTTATGCTTTTTAAGTATAAAAATATTACTTTTCTCCGAGCTAATTTAAATTTTTATTTATATATATAAAATGAAAAGACCATTGGATGGACGAAATTCCTCATGAATATGAAAGGTATTCTTCAAAGTAAATTAATATTTACCGTTCAATGTAACTTTTCATTCCCTCGGCGTTTAAGTGAGCGGTCTCGAGGGATCCAAGGAATGCGTACCGCATGCCAAGACCCTCCGAGATGACTTTATCAACGTCCTGCACGTCCACCACCCCTTCTTCGACTAAACGCCAAACTTCATTAAGGATAGCATATCTGAAAAATTCATTGCTACATAAAGCTGAAGCTTTTAATATTAAAAGGGATTTTTACATATGAAAAAGTTCTTTGTTCGTCAATCAGGTCAAAATGATAGAACGTATTGAGAAGGTACTTTAACCATTCGATGCATAATAATATGCACATGGTTATTTTGTATATTTTTGTAATTTCATAGTTTCATTCATATTCTTTACTATTATTTTATAATTTCAGGGTCATATTTTCTTGCCATTTAAAAAATGCCTAATTTTTTTGCAATTTTTGAGTTTTTATTACTGATTTAAATTATTATTTAATACAGTATAAAAAAAATAACAAAATTTATCTTTAATGTCCAGCGAAGTGCGTTTAAATCAAGAAATCAAGTAAGGCCCGATTTATTAAAATTTTATCTTCTTTTGTTTGATTAAAAAAAGTTACAAACTTACTGAATGCGATTAAGGACGAAACCGTCTAGTTCTCTTGTGAGTGACACTGGTTCCTGACCAATCTCTATCATTATTTCTCTAGTTTTTTTTGCTATCTCCGGTTTTGTCCAAGGAGCAGGAACAATTTCGACTAATGGCACGTAGTATGGTGGGTTGACTGGATGAGAAACGATAACCTTAAAATTAAACATTATTCGGTTAATATACATATTTAGTATTATAAAAGTCTACAAGAACTGTATAAAGTAAAAGTATACAAAGTTACAAGAATTTTTGACAAGAACATTTCTTTTTACAGTATTAGACACTAATACTTAAATGTTTTATTCGAACGACATATAATGATTAAAATGTTTATTTAATATTTGTAACATAATTGCAACTTTGCCTAAGAAATACTTGTATTACAAAGTTCGGTTAGAATTCAGTGATAATCTATGACTGCTATTTTTTACACTTCTTTGAGTTGATACATACATAATTTGTGCGTAACAAATTTGTAAAATATTTTTCCGCACATTGAATATTTATACATTTGATTTGACGACGTCCTACTACATATCGTAATACTTCTAAATATTATATCTTTATTAATTTGAATCTTCATGAAATCACTTTTAACCGTCATAAACTCGTCTCCCTCCACAAACGCGCCCTTTACTGTTAAAAATTATTTATAAATAGTTACACAGTATTAAAAATGGTTTTTAGTAAATTACCTGTGCTTTATGTTTCATGCCTTCAGAAAACAAAGATGGTAAAGTAGTACTAGTCGAACTGGAAAGAATAGTTACATTGTCAACAACCTTATCCAGATTTTGAAATACTTTCTTTTTTAGGTCTAAATTCTCGGGAACACACTCTTGAACGAATATAGTATCCTTTATGGCCGTCGCCAAGTCTGTAGAACCTGAACAATAAAAGTAAAAACAAATAAGACGTTATTAATGTTTATCTCGGAATAAATTAAAGGAATGTTAAAATTGGCAAAGAAAATATGAATTAAAATTATACTGTTATTTCAGTTTATTAAAATCAGACTTGCAACTGATTTTAATTAAAATTTACGGTACGCTTATCCCTTTTAATATTATTTAAAGAGCCATTTAATTAAAATATATTTTAAATAAATACGACTGAACGTACTTATATCGAAATTATATAACAGTATATTTTTTTATTAATCAGTGTTTAAACAACTAGTTTTGTAATGGAATTAGAACATCCTACTATTTGGTCGTAGATTATACATATTGTTCTCCTTTTCATCTACATTTGGCCAAAAGAAAATAGTAGTAGTACAAATAAATGTTTCATTCATTCGTAAAAATGTTTTCAATAAATTTTGGATCTTAGTACTGAAATGGTTAAACCGCACTTTATGCTTAGATGCACGATATGAAAAGTATTTGCTTATGATTCGGATGTTTGAAAATATTAGTATTTCACCGTTTTCATACATTTTTATTTCTTGTAAGTAATTGAAATAGAATATAGAGCTTAATCCATTGACTACAAACTACGAGATATCCCGTAGCAGATGCTGAAGTTTATGTTAAATAGAAATGGTTATATGATTTAAGAATTATTAGAAAGGTTGAATGAAAAATGTATATACTGTAGGGAAAATATTAATTATCAATTTTTATTATTAAATTTTTAACTTAGACCATAACAACATATATTATTATAACAAAACCGCGGCACCCACGACAGCGCCTAAATGTGCGTGGCAGTCAATGGGTTAACGCAATATTGCGTTAATATTAAAATAAACTGTAACATCTTTAAATTAAGGGAAAATTCATAGGGTTATATTTCAAATTATTATCATCTCTTTCAGGGGCGGGCCTGCAGCACAACATAAAAAATATTTATATATTTTGTGGTTTTTCCATTTTCTTTTATCTTTTTGGTCATATTTAGATCTTGTAGTAATTTTGATTTATTAATTTTAGTGCACTGTATTGCTTAAATGGGTCATACCGTGCTTCCAGGCTTGTATGGAAGTACAGCCACTGATATATATATTAAAACTTTGAACATATTTGAATG